>JABUQX010076705.1:22500-25000 GCA_015478945.1 Trachelipus rathkii | reverse complement strand
TCCGTCATTGTTCACCCAGGGCGAACTGAACGACTTGTATGAAGTGTATTTGCCGAAGTTGTCCTGAGCTGTTGGCTTCGAGGTGGTTGCATGAAAAATGACTACTGGACCATGGCACAAGAGTAACATTTTATCGTAACAGAGAAGCAGAGCTGCGAAGGCTCTTCCAGTCAGATAGTAACCTTGTGTATTGCAGTTAAGTTGCAGGCCTACTACTCGCTATGGGACTCCCAGCATACGATGCAGGTGAGTGGCCACTGTTTATTGACACTTCCAGGAGCAGTTTATAGTGTGTGTTGTTACACAACGGCAACAGGGATGCTTCGGTCCAGTAGGTACTCGGTACGGATGAGAGAGGAGTAATGCAAAAATCAAGACCGTTTTGCAGAGGCTACAATATCAGGTTACAATGGATGGTAAATATTGCGTGACCTCAAAATGGTAAAACATTTTGCTCAGTCAGGCAAGCAGGGGTTTCACCAAATATCCCTGTTCCTGTTGCTATTGGGACAGGCCGGCGCAAAGGATCACTGACCAAAAGAGAATGGGCCACCGAGGGAAATCTTTGAGCCGGGGTTGGACAGAACTCGTCGTGAACCCACTTGTACAGAAAGAAAAAACATCATCTTTACCTCCACTACACATAAAACTGGTTGATAAAACAATTGTGAAGGCCCCTGACCAATGATTGTGGAATGCTTCCGCTATTATGCTCAAACGTTTCCTGGTCTGGAGTGATGAGAAGAAAAAGCTGGGATTTGGATGGGCCCACAAATACGGGAACTCCCTCGTGATTGCGCCTTTTGCTTACAAACAAGACTGTGTTTAGAGGCCAAGAACGTGGGAATGGCTTTTTCAGATGTAGCACAGAATTTTCTGCGGAACAGGAAAGCCGAGAACCACTAACATTGAACAGGAACTGCTAGACAGTTTTCATTCTCATGGATGTAGAATGAGTATAAAGTTGCACTACTTACATTCTTACCTAAGAAAATTTCCGGATAACCTAGGCGATGTTAGTGATGAGCAGAGTGAACGCTTCCATCAAGATCTAAAGTTCATGGAAGGACGTTACCAGGGCAAGAGGGATATCAATATGATGGCCGACTATGTTTGAGTTGATGAGGATATTTCAGGACGCTTATGCCACGTAGATCGTCTACGAGAGAAGAAAGTTCATACCATCGTTAGGTTGTTACATTAACAAAAACCCATTCCTTCTACTACGTTCATTTTGGCCCCATATCTCTCTCTGTTCATAGTTGTATTATATGTTTAACATATATGCTATCAAAGACATGTATCATATCATTGCGATTTGTTTCTCTCCCTTCATTAATAATCCAACTATTATATATATATATATATATATATATATATATATATATATATATAATATATATATATATATATATTATATATATATATATATATATATATATATTATAATAATATATATATATATATATATAATATATATATATATATTATATAAATAATATAGATATATATATTTAATATATCCCAAAATATATTGTGATAGACCCTCTTGAAAAAAGGTAAAAATCATAAAAATTTACAAATTCTGTGTTACACACAATATCTCACAAATTGCGATGTGATATGCAAAAACCATTCATTTTTGGAATCAGCACATCAATAACAATTGCAAAACCCCGTCCAAGAAATTTCATGCTTGAAAAATTAATACAAAGTAAAAAAAAAAAAGTATAAACAATTTCTTACCTATAGCAAACCATTCAACATATTAAAAATAATTAAATGAAAATTGAAAAGTTTCGTAGTTAAAGATATTAAACTAAACTTCTTTTGAATAAGAGCTCTAAGGTTAAAATAACAGAACATTAGCAGTTCTCCATTTTCAGGGGATAACTATTTCTTGTGGCTTCATAAATATTTTCTAAATATTCTTTCACTTTCGAGTGATGACGGTGGAGCTGAAAAGTATTTTATTGCAAGTTTTTTCAAAGTCATAAAACTATTTCCAGTGTTTTTCCACCAATTGAAGGGAATATCATTGTCTTAACAGGTCAAAGTAGGCAAACTTATATATTTGTTTATTTCTTGAGGTTATTCCGTATGTAGCCTTTTACTTTTATGTACAATAATCACGTCAGAAGAATGTGACTTTCTTTTTTCACTCTTACTTTCTTTTCTGTATGACGATTTTGATGCCACAATTCTTTAAAACAATCCATTAAGAAGTTGAAAAATGGAAACCTTCAGCTTCTCTTTCCCCACTACGTGAATCATCGTCAGCAGAAGAGTCAGGAGCTAAATTTTCATGCATTTTTTTCCATGCCTCAACGACCATATTTTTACTGATTCATCTGATTCATGTTTATAACATTAGCTTGAATGAGATCTAAGAAAGTAGCTACACACAAAGATTTTATTCACATAGAAAACTTTAGAAAGTCTTTTTTCTTACTGATTTCTTAAGCTCTTCAACGAGTGAAATTATTCCACTGAAGCTTTA
>JABUQX010076705.1:5000-15000 GCA_015478945.1 Trachelipus rathkii | reverse complement strand
CGGCGGAAGCCGAAGCGTTTTCAGAGTCAAAGCAGTCACTCCAGTTATAGCTAGCTAAAGCGATGCAGATACCCCAATCGGCCCGATTAAAGTTCCAAAATGTACGCATAGGGTAGGATGGTAGTAGTAGGATACCCATTTTGGAGAACGTAGCTCCGCCCCCTTTTTGACCTTGACTGACCGTTGGTTTTGACCAACGGTATTTTTACCTGCACCTTGAACTTTTTTTGGGCCCATATTTTTACTCAGCTACCTTCATGGGTGTTTTTTTATTTTTAGATTTTTTTTTTATTTTTTAGATTTTTTTTTTTTTTTTTTTTTTTTTTTTTTTTTTTTTTTTTTTTTTTTAATGTAATAGAAGGATTTTTCATTGCGTCCGCCATTTTGTTTTTATAAAGCGTTTTGTTTACTTCTTCGTCGGGATGAATCGCAAATTCATCGTGTCGCGTTCGGTCGCGTTAATCGTTCGCAGTTAATCGTCGTTGGCGCGTTTAATCGTCGCGTTTGTTTACAAGTTCCGCGAGTCCGTCGCATTCGTAGCAAAGAACCACGCACAAACGAACCTTAAGTAGAAAGCCAATAAGCTTAAGGTTACTTTTCATACGTGAATTATTATTATTTTAACTTTAATTAATTAGTATTATTTTTAGTATTATTATTTTTTACGAAAACACTTCGTTTTTTATTAAAACTCTATACAAATATTTATTGATCTCGAGAACCATACTATATTTCAAATTCCATCTTTCACTATATATATTATATATAATATATAATATATATATATATATATAGTATAATATATATATATATATATATATATAATATATATATATATATATATATATATATATATCTTATCACTATATATTATATATATATATATATACCTTATCATAATACGCTTTTATGCAAAAGGAATTATTTGGGTTTTTTTAAAATATTGTAAAGGAATATTGTTTCATCAAACTGGCCAGGTCTGCAATGTAACTATATTCTTTACAGCTCCTGAATAGGAACTTCCTCTTCACCTTAAAGGTGCAAAAGGCATTCTAAATAAACAAAGACATTCGAGTTTTTCAAAATCTCCATGCCCTTATTAATCTTCCCAAATAACTATTCATAATTAACATAGCCTGAAGTTATAATACATAGCTTTTCAAATTTATAATAAAAATAATTTAACATATTTTTAATTAAATAAAATAAAAATATTTATTTAATATTTATACAGAATATAATAAATATTTTTCTCCGAGGGGCTAACTAATATAATTTATTTATTAACTAGTCCAATTTATTTATTTCATTTACTGTATATATATATAATAATAATATATATATAGTATATATATTATATATATATTATATATTATAATATATATATATATTATATATATATATATATATATATATATATATATATATATATATATATATATATATATAAAATGCTATCTGGCATCCTCTCTGAAATCCTGAACACGCCTTCCTCTCTCGAAGAGTTTTTATATTTTTCGTTTTAAATGTTTCGTACAGGATATTGCACATATAGGAGTTAATTCATAATATACAATTTAAACTTGTAAAATAAATACATTTATAACATTTACAATATTTTATAATGTATTTGATATGGATATACTTTCTCTAATGCATCTAAACCGATTTCGAAGACAAACGTGGAATCATTATTTTTATCTCGTTTGTGTAGCATTATTAGCACTGGGTGTGCGAATGAAGAAACAAAATCTAAAATACAAAAAACTGATTTTCAACGTGACGTTACAGCAACATAACAGGACAATATAGCATTAGAGTTTTTTAGTAAAAATACCTGCCGATGTCTGTGCTAAAAGCCTCAAGATCAACTTGAATATTATTACCAACATTAAGCAAGAGAAGATTGTTCATAGGTAACTTTATATATATATATATATATATATATATATATATATTTATATATATATATATAATATATATATTTATTTTTATTTAAATTTTAAACTGTGTGTATATAAGATATTTTATAATATTTATTAACTACTATTATATATATATATATATTTATATATATATATATATATATATATATATATATATATATATATATATATATATATATATATAATAAGGGTGTTCTATTAGTGTTCTATGAGTATTAGATGAGTGCCAATGAGTGTTAAGTGAGTGCAACATAGTGCCAAGTGAGTGCCACATAGTGCCAACTGAGTGCCACTTTTTTCAAGCCTTTTCTAGCCTCCCCTGAGCCTAGAATAGCCCTAATATGGGTGTCTACCCCTAGGTAATAAGGTATGAGGATTCGAGTGGTGTATATTACAAGTTGCTAGGATGCTTCCTAGTATGAGTTAGCATTTTTTTAGCATACAGAATACACACAAACACACACACACACACCCATATGGACACACACACACACTCACCATAGGCACTTACACACACACACACCCATACACACACACCACACACACACACCCATACACACAACACCACATAAACACATATGTCACTATACAAACCAACACTATGACACTTATAACATCATAGACACTTACACTATGGCCTTATACACCCAGCATAGACACTTACACTTTACACTCAAACTACAACCAAAGAACACATGATCACGACACAAAGTCAACAATATACACTTACCCACTCACACCCATACGATATTTTGAGTCTTAACTTTGATTGCTTCCTATAATTGATGTTCATCTTTGATGCTCAGATTTTATTGATGGAGTTCAGCTTCGAAGCTCTCAACCTCCGTTTATGCTTTAACTTCATATATTTATTAACATTATTTTTTCTTTTATATTTTACTTAATACTTTTAATTTTATAAATTTTTTAAAAATTGTATGTAAGAAGAAAAACCAGAGTGTCTTATATATAATCATTTTATTTTACTACAATTTACGAAATTTTATTAAAAACATATAATTTTACATACCTTAAAAGCAGTAAATCAGTAAATCAATAGATGTGTTACCTAACACCTAAGGATTAGTACTCATATGTTTTACTGCTTTTACTGCTTTAACTTTCTGCCTTTACTGCTTTAACTTCTGCTTTACTGCTTTAAACTTTTCTGTTTTACTGTTTTAACTTTCTGGCTTACTGCTTTAACTTTCTGTTTTACTGTTTTAACTTTTATGTTTTACTGCTTTAACTCATTATTTTTACAGCTTTACTCATATATTATTAACATTACGTACCTTTAAGCAGTAAATCAGTAATCAATAGAGGTGTTACATACCCCCAAAGGGTATAGTATGCTTTTGTTTTACTGCTTTACTGTTTTAAATCATATTTTACTGCTTTAACTCATATGTTTTTACTGCTTTAAGCTCATAGTAAAATTTGCATATTTACGTACCTTAAAGCAGTAAAATCAGTAAATCAATAGAGGTGCTACCTAACATCAAAGGATTAGTACGCTTTTGTTTTACTGCTTACTGTTTTAACTCATGTTTTTACTGCTTAACTCATATGTTTTATGCTTTAACTCTTATATTTATTTAACATTACGTACCTTAAAGCAGTAAAAATCAGTAAATCAATAGAGGTTGCTACCTAGCATCAAAGGGAAAAGTATGTTTGTTTTTACTGCTACTGCTTTAATCATGTTTTACTTGCCTTTACTCATGTTTTTACTGCTTTAATATTTGCATACTCTCTAATGTAATAAGGTTTATATATATATATATAATATAATATATATATATAAATATATATTATATATATATATATATATATATATATATTATATAATTTATATGTATATATATATATATACTATATATATAGTATTATATATATATATAATAATATATATATAAAAATATAATATATAATATATTATTATATTATATACATTTCTGTTTCAGTGTTTTACGTTAGTTGCCAAGAATTGTAGAAGAAAACGAAAATATGGCTGCAAATAATCAAAAACGGGGGCTAAAACGCACTTTCAGTGGAGATGTCGAACCTGTATCAGAAACCGTGCTCGTAGAAGTAGTCGAAGAGGTTGAATTATTGGAAGCTGTGGGTACCTATGAAAATGCAGTCGAAGCTGATGATGGCCGAAGACAGAATGCTATCAAACCATGCAAAAGGGTAAGTGATGTTATATTTTTATTATTATTTATTATTAAATATATATATATATTATATATATATAATATATATAGTATATATATATATATATATATATATATATATATATATATATATATATATGATATTCATCTTTATTTTACAGCGTAAGGTGGTTGAACCGACCGAGAACGAAATACCCCTTCCTGTACCAGTGATCACTGATGGCGATGCTCTTGATATATCGACGGATAATGATGAGGAATATGTGCGAACGCTACTTGAAGTTGAGAGAAAGATGGACTTATTTCTTAATCCGCAAGCTAGATAATAGGATTCGACCTAGAGTAAGTTTCTTAAGCGTTATTATATTCATAGACGCTATTACAATAGATATTTTTATATATATTATAATATATATATATATATATAAATATATATATTATATATATTATATATATAATATATTATATATATATATAGACGCTATATATATATATATATATATATATATATATATATATATATATAAATATACTTATAATGCTATTTCATTACAGTGTGATAATATTGGTACTGCCAGTACCCCTTGTGTCAACAAAGTCGGAGGTGGCCGGGATGCAATTAGGCCTGTTAAGAGAAGACTGTTGGCTGAGCTTGAACGTCGCAAACGTCGCCAATCAGACTTAAACACTGAGGCACCCAATGAATCTCCAAATACACATGAAGAGCCCCCCTCCCCCTTATCTGAAACGAATATCCCCACTTCGGAATCTTCGGTAAGTTATGATCTAATTATTCTATATATTACTGAAAAATATTACTGAAAAAAATATTGTTACATATTAGTATGTATTCGATTGTTTATGTATTTTCATTCTTTTTCTCCTTTCAACAGAAATCATCTGCAACCGCTTGCCGTAAACAATCAGACTTAAACACTGATGCATCCAAAGAATCTCCAAATACACATGAAGAGTCCCCCACCCCCTTATCTGAAACGAATATCCCAACTTCGGAATCTTCGGTAAGTTACAATCTAATTATTCTATATATTACTGAAAAATATTACTGGAAAAATATTGTTACATAATAGTATATTACACAGTTGTTTATGAATTTTCATTCTTTTTCCAGAAAAAGCAGAAACAGAAAGGGAATCCAGGACGGATTGTAGATGACGGATCTGTTGCGGGTCCTTCACGTATAGAGATGTTTCATGACGATGAGGAGGTGGAGGTTGATGAGCCACCTGCACCTTTCTCTACAGAGTTGTTAAAGGTAACACGTGAAGGATCTACGCGTAACTCAGGGATCATCGATCAGCATCGTTTCAGAGTACGTATCGACACCAGACGGATCTTTAACGGTACTCGAGACATTAACGATGTGTTAGTAGCTGTCATTCACAGTGTGATAGAACAGGTACGAGGAACAGTGACATATCGGGAATATACCCTCCGTGCAGGTTTCCTTTCTGTTTCTGCTTTTTCTGGAAAAAGAATGAAAATTCATAAACAACTGTGTAATATACTATTATGTAACAATATTTTTCCAGTAATATTTTTCAGTAATATATAGAATAATTAGATTGTAACTTACCGAAGATTCCGAAGTTGGGATATTCGTTTCAGATAAGGGGGTGGGGGACTCTTCATGTGTATTTGGAGATTCTTTGGATGTATCAGTGTTTAAGTCTGATTGTTTACGGCAAGCGGTTGCAGATGATTTCTGTTGAAAGGAGAAAAAGAATGAAAATACATAAACAATCGAATACATACTAATATGTAACAGCATTTTTCAGTAATATTTTTCAGTAATATATAGAATAATTAGATCATAACTTACCGAAGATTCCGAAGTGGGGATATTCGTTTCAGATAAGGGGGAGGGGGGCTCTTCATGTGTATTTGGAGATTCATTGGGTGCCTTGGTGTTTAAGTCTGATTGGCGACGTTTGCGACGTTCAAGCTCAGCCAACAGTCTTCTCTTAACAGGCCTAATTGCATCCCGGCCACCTCCGACTTTGTTGACACAAGGGGTACTGGCAGTACCAATATTATCACACTGTAATGAAATAGCATTATAAGTATATTTATATATATATATATATATATATATATATATTATATATATATATATATATATATATATTATATATATATATATATATATATACTATATAAAAATATATATAATATATATATATATATATATATATATATATATATATATATATATATAAGAATATCTATTGTAATAGCGTCTATGAATATAATAACGCTTAAGAAACTTACTCTAGGTCGAATCCTATTATCAATAGCTTGCGGATTAAGAAATAAGTTCATCTTTCTCTCAACTTCAAGTAGCGTTCGCACATATTCCTCATCATTATCCGTCGATATATCAAGAGCATCGCCATCAGTGATCACTGGTACAGGAAGGGGTATTTCGTTCTCGGTCGGTTCAACCACCTTACGCTGTAAAATAAAGAATGAATATATATATATATATTATATATATATATATATATATATATATATATATATATATAATATATATATATATAATATATATATATATATATTAATATATAAATATTATATAATATATATAATATATATATATATATATATATATTATAATAATAATAATAATAATTTAACATCACTTACCCTTTTGCATGGTTTGATAGCATTCTGTCTTCGGCCATCATCAGCTTCGACTGCATTTTCATAGGTACCCACAGCTTCCAATAATTCAACCTCTTCGACTACTTCTACGAGCACGGTTTCTGATACAGGTTCGACATCTCCACTGAAAGTGCGTTTTAGCCCCCGTTTTTGATTATTTGCAGCCATATTTTCGTTTTCTTCTACAATTCTTGGCAACTAACGTAAAACACTGAAACAGAAAGTATATATATAATATATTATATAGATATATATATATATTATCATCAGTATATATATATAATAATATCATATATATATAATATATATATATATTATATATATTACTATAATATATATATATATATATATATATATAACTATATATATATATATATATATATATATATATATTCATATATATATAATATATATATATAATATAATATAAATATATATATATATATATATATTATATAATATATATATATATTAAAACCTTATTACATTAGAGAGTATGCAAATATGAGTTAAAGCAGTAAAAATAGTTCTAAAGCAGTAAAAACATGAGTTAAAGCAGTAAGCAGTAAAACAAAAAGCATACTTTTCCCTTTGATGCTAGGTAGCACCTCTATTATTTACTGATTTACTGCTTTAAGGTACGTAAATGTTAAAAATATATGAGTTAAAGCAGTAAAACATGATTTAAAGCAGTAAAAACATGAGTTAAACTTAAAGCAGTAAAACAAAAAGCGTACTAAATCCTTTGATGCATAGGTAGCACCTCTATGATTACTGATTTACTGCTTTAAGGTACGTAATGTTAATAAATATATGAGTTAAAGCGGTAAAAACATATGAGTTTAAAGCAGTAAAACATGAGTTAAAACAGTAAAGCAGTAAACAAAGCCTTACTAGCCCTTTGGGGGTATGTAACACCTCTATTGATTACTGATTTACTGCTTTAAGGTATGTAATGTTAATAAATATATGAGTTAAAGCAGTAAAACATATGAGTTAAAGCAGTAAGCAGTGAGTTAAAGCAGTAAAACATATGAGTTAAAGCAGTAAAGCAGAAAGTTAAAACAGTAAAACAGAAAGTTAAAGCAGTAAAGCAGAAAGTTAAAGCAGTAAAGCAGAAAGTTAAAGCAGTAAAGCAGTAAAACAAAAAGCATACAATGCCTGTAGGTGTTAAGGTAACACATCTGATGATTTACTGAATTACGCTTTAAGGTATGTAAAGTATATGTTTTTAATAAAATTTTCCGTTACAATTGTAGGTAAAAAAAATGAATTATTATCAGGACACTCTGGATTTTTCTCTTTACATACAATTTTAAAAATTTATAAATTAAAAAGTATTAAGTAAAAAATATAAAAGAAAAATAATGTTAATAAATATATGAGTTAAAGCAGTAACGGAGGTTGAGAGCCTTCGAAGCTGAACCATCAATAAATCTGAGTCATCAAAGATGAACCATCATTATAGGAGACATCAAAGTTAAGACATCAAAATATCGTATGGGTGTGAGTGTAAGTGTAAGTGACTGTGGGTGAGTGTAAGTGTAAGTGTATGTTGGGTGTATAAGTGCCATAGTGTAAGTCTATGGATGTATAAGTGTCATAGTGTATGGTTGTATAAGTGGAACCATAGTGTGTTTATGTGTGGTGATGTATGGGTGGTGTGTGTGATGTGTGGTGTATGGGTGTGTGTGTGTAAGTGCAAGTGTCTATAGGTTAGCGTAAGTGCCTAATGGGCTAGTGTAAGTGCCTATGGGTGGGTGTAGTGTGTGCATCTGGGTTGTGTGTGTGTGTGTTGTGTTGTGTATTCTGTCATGCTAGAAAAATGCAACTCGATACTAGGAAGCATCCTTAGAAACTTGTAATATAACACCACTCGAATCCTTCATACCTTATTACCTAGGGGTAGACACCCATATTAGGGCTATTCTTGGCTCAGGGGAGGCTAGAAGAGGCTTGAAAAAAGCACTCAGTTGACACTATGTGGCCACTCACTTGGCACTATGTTGCACTCCACCTTAACCACTCATTGGCACTCAACTTGGACTCATATAATAACTCATATAAGACTATAGAACACCCCTTATATATATATATATATATATATATATATATATATACATTATATATACTATATGATATATATATTATTATATAATATTATATATATATATATATATATAATATGATATATATAAAGTTACCTATGAACAATCTTCTCTTGCTTAATGTTGGTAATAATATTCAAGTTGATCTTGAGGCTTTTAGCACAGACATCGGCAGGTGTTTTTACTAAAAAAACTCTAATGCTATATTGTCCTGTTATGTTGCTGTAACGTCACGTTGAAAATCAGTTTTTTGTATTTTAGATTTTGTTTCTTCATTCGCACACCCAGTGCTAATAATGCTACACAAACGAGATAAAAATAATGATTCCACGTTTGTCTTCGAAATCGGTTTAGATGCATTAGAGAAAGTATATCCATATCAAATACATTATAAAATATTGTAAATGTTATAAATGTATTTATTTACAAGTTTAAATTGTATATTATGAATTAACTCCTATATGTGCAATATCCTGTACGAAACATTTAAAACGAAAAATATAAAAACTCTTCGAGAGAGGAAGGCGTGTTCAGGATTTCAGAGAGGATGCCAGATAGCATTTTTATATATATAATATATATATATATATATATAATATATATATATATATATATATATATATATATATATTATATATATATATATTATACATACACTAATATATAATTAATATATATATATTATATATATATATATATACAGTAATGAAATAAATAAATTGGACTAGTTAATAAATAAATTATATTAGTTAGCCCCTCGGAGAAAAATATTTATTATATTCTGTATAAAAATTAAATAAATATTTTTATTTTATTTAATTAAAAATATGTTAAATTATTTTTATTATAAATTTGAAAAGCTATGTATTATAACTTCAGGCTATGTTAATTATGAATAGTTATTTGGGTAGATTAATAAGGGCATGGAGCTTTTGAAAAAACTCGAATGTCTTTGTTTATTTAGAATGCCTTTTGCACCTTATGGGTGAAGAGGAAGTTCCTATTCAGGAGCTGTAAAGAATATAGTTACATTGCAGACCTGGCCAGTTTGATGAAACAATATTCCTTACAATATTTT
>JABUQX010076704.1:0-29262 GCA_015478945.1 Trachelipus rathkii | reverse complement strand
TTTTAAATTTTTTAACATGCCAAATATTATAAATAATTTTTTTTATATCATTTCATGTATTATGTTTATTTATGAATGTATTCTAAATAAATGTTCATTACGAAAATTAACTATAATATAATATATATAATATAATATAATAATATATATAATTATATAAATATATAATATATAAATATATATATATATATATAAAATATATATATATATATTATATATATATATATATATATTATACTACTATATATATTATATATATATATATCATAACTGTACTAAGCAACTAAATGATATTTTTTTATGCTCAAAAGAAGAGAAAAAAAAGAGAAAAAATCTTTTTTGGGAACTTAAAAAAGGAGGAAGAATAATGCAACGAGGAAAAACGAATTACTAAAAGGTGCATACCGTAGGAGAAAACAAGAGGTAAATGAAACAGTTGTGGAGAAGGCGGAAAATGAAATGGGACCATAGAAAGGGAATAGGAAAGCTCTTCTGGAAAGAACAGCGAAAGGTTTTTATTAAGAATGAGAATAAGGAATCTGCTTAGCTCAGAATAAGAATAGGGATGGTGCTTTGTCAACTGATGTGAAATGGAATGTGAGGGAGAAGTGGAAAAAGAAACACTTTCGAAAATCTGCACAATTTTATGGTAATCGGACCTGATGATGAATGTTGTGGGTTTGATGGTTGCAAGAAGAATAAGTATTTTGGGATGAGGTATTAGTAAGGAGAAGGTAATGTATAGGGAGTAGAGTGAAGAAATTGAAGAATGGTAAATTCTTGAGGTATAGATGAAAATACTGTAAATAATCAAGACCGGAGGCCAAATACACCAATTGCTTTTGATTTGGAAATGATGTGTTCGAAATTAATTGTTTAGCGAGGGTTTTTTGATACAAGGATGGAGAGAGGAGAGCGCTAATAGTTACCCTTATATAAGGGGTAAGGGAGAAAAAGGGGAACTGTAGAAAGAAATTATAGGGGATAAGTATATTGAGTTTGTTGTAGGAAAGGTATATGCTGGTATTGGTCGAAAGAGTTGCTCAGTGGACTGCAGGACCTGATGGTCTGAAAACAAGGCGTGGGAGTGGTAGAGGGATGTGATGATCAAATCTTTATATTCCCAAATCTTTTATATTTGAACAATGATGAGTGAGAAAGGAAAATGAGGAGAAGAAAGAATAAATGATGTATTTAGGTTTTATGGATTTTGCAACAGGCCGTATGATAGAGTAGTTAATAGGGAAGCTTGTATGGCAGTGTAAGTGATTATGGTGTTTTGGGGAGGGCTCTGAATGGAAATCAAAAGTATGTATGACGATCAGTGAAGCGTACGTTGGTAAGAAAAAATGGTCCAATAGTGATGGCGGGTTTAGGATATTTAATAGCGGAGTGACGACAGGGTTGTGTTATGTCTCCTCTTGGTTATTCAATTTTATATGGATGGGGTTTGAAAGAATTTTCCAGGGTGGATGCAGGAAAATGCTGTTAGAATGTGATGGAGAATGGAGATTTTTTTTTAGTGGAGTGTACTGGAGCCACCATGCGCACAAAAAAAACGCGATACCGAGTCAGAAAAACCAACTACGGGGCAACTCCTAAACAAACAAAGTATTAAATCCTATAGAGCAGAATCAGTTCCCGAAGGAAAGCCAAAATCGCGTCCCTGTGGAAATGAAGTTGAATCAGACAATAGATATGAGAGGCGGGATTGGACAGGTTATTTATGGTGTGCTAACAAGGGGAAAAAAAAAGCCGTTTCTGTGGAAGCCGCAAGAAGAGCCAACCAACCAACGAGAAGAATTGCGTACCGAGAAGGAACACTGACGCAGAGAAGAATTAAAGGGGGGGACGCTCCCTTGCCATAGTATTAAGATAGCTCTTGTGAGAGACCATTAGTTAGGCCAATCGCAAAGAAGCCAGGGATCAACCTCCGGTTGCCGATCCAGGCGGAAAACAGACGATGCCAAGATTTCCCCAGGAGAATTTACGCCACGCAAGTTTAGCACCACGATTTGATCTTCCGAACCAAACCACCAACACTTCCTGCCAACAAGCGGAGGAAACCCCGTTTGAGTCAGGGAGGCAGAAATCAGCAGGCTGGAGGTGTTCCAGCAAGATGGCTACAGGGAAGGAGATCGTCGGCATGTGGTAATTTTGCAGTGGCGGCGGAGTAGGCGCTTGGGTCAGCCAAATTCCGTTACCCCAGAAACCCACGATGAGGATGGGACCCAGCAAAACGTCGAAAACACTGTGTCTAGCATGCCCTACATAGAAACCTTTGGAATTGGAAACCAAAGGATGTCTGGGTCGTTCGGATTTTGTTAGGAAGAGAAAAAGACTCGAATCAGAAAAATGTAATTGGAAAGTAATAAAATTTCCAGTACACAGATTCCTATTAATAGCTAAAGTTATTGCCACCAACTCGGCCGTAAAGACGGACGCGTCAGAAGGGAGATTGTGGGACACAGTAAGGTCTGGAAAAACCGCTGATGCACCAACCCCACCCTCTCGCCTTGACCCGTGGGTGTAGATGCTCACAGAGCTCCCATGGAGAGCCAGGTGAGACAGAAAGGAACCTTCAGCAGAGAACGGTTGTGTGGTCTCCGGATTTTAATAAGGCTGACAACCTCATGCACACCACAGTGGGGCGGATACAACCAATAGGGCAGACATCTCGTAGTGAAATTATTTGGTGTTAAAACGAGCCCGCAACAGGGAGGCGGAAGGAAAAACGGAAAGACAAGACGCCAACAACCTCAGCAAACGGCCCCAATAGGCAGGGCTACGAGGAACGCTCAGCGATGAGAGGGAGCAAAGCCGATGGCTTGGGGATTTGTAGACGAAGAAACAAGGAGCACATGAGATTTTCTATCCGTGAAGACAGGGGCATCACCCCAAGTCCACCTCCAAACTCTCCTTTGGCGAAGAACGAAACGCCCCAAAGTGATATCCGCAGACCCCCATTCTGTATCGGGTCGAGAAGGCCCAAGTATGCCGGAGACGTCTGCATATTCGCACACGCATAATCGCAACTTGACCTGACCAACATGATCAAGCAGACGAAGCATGACCTTACCATCAGCACCCCAAGAGTAGACGTAAGGTGGCGTAAAAGGTCCAATGAGCGGCGGCATTTAAGTTTCAAGATTGAGATATGAGGGAGATAAGCAGGCGAGCATCCAATGAACAGAGACCCAGAATCTCACCTCCACAAGGGCGGATGGGGACCATACAAGGTTCAGCAAGGAGACAAACACCTCACCTACGATCCCGCTTACCACCCCTACGGAAAAGCACGGTCTTCTTCATGACGGAAAAAGTAAAACCCCGTGAACACTCCACGAGGTCTTCTTTTTCCTTTATCTCCAATCGCCCATCTATGCAGGAAGGCTTTTGTTCTGGTTCTTACAACGCCAGGTCGTCCACATAAGAGAGAGGAGCGAATGGAAGAAGAGATGCTTAAAAATTGGCCACTGTTAGAAACCGACAGCGAAAAGCAGAAAGCTGAGCACACTTCCCTGCGGCACCCCCTCGACCAAGTCAAAATGACGAGAAGAGTGGTACCACAGCGAACCTGGAAAGATCGACCCGACATAAGAGACTGAAAGGAAGAGGGGAAACTGTCCCCTAAGGCCCAGCGAGTTGCCAAGGTAATTGGAGAACTCCCATTCTTCCATGTTTGGGAATCATAAGCCTTCTCGAGATCGAAGAAAACAGCTAGGACATTTTTTTAGAGGAGAAAGCCTCACGGATGATGTGGTTTTCCAACCGGAGAAAGAGGTTCTGTGTGGATCGATGAATTCCATAAAACCCAAAAACTGATGGGCGGAAAAAAAAAGGCACGCAGGCCCCATCCAACCGTCGAGAAGAGAATAGCCACCATGCTTCTCCATAACTTACAGGTGTTGACAAGTTTGAGAAATGGGACGTTGGTTCCGTCCGCGATTTGTAGTCCTTACCTCGGTTGGAAATGGGAAATGGTTGTTGTAAGCCGTTAGCCCAACTGGGGGAAGACCCCCTCCACCCCCAGATCGAGTATATAAAGAGAGGAGAGAAAACCCGAAGCAGAGGCAGGAGATACCGCAACATTTTGGTAGGAGAGTACCCTCAGGCCAGCGCTCCATCCTTACAAAGGCGAGAGGCCCCTTAAATTTCCGCCCTCTGTGAAAAATCGATTTATAAGAAGGATCCCTCACCAGGTAGGAACAGAAAAAGTACGCGAAATAGTGCGGGCGCGGATCGATCGAAAAGGCTCGCGATACCGAGAATCGCTGCAGCCAAGCAGCAACAAAATGTAGCCCAGCTATCCGCAACCATGCCCGGAGCGAAAAATGATGTCCACACGGGTGCGGGCCACGCTGATGACCGTCGGTGCTCCCTGTATGCTTGCAAGAAATTTTTGGCAACCAACACCAACACCCGACGACAATGGCCGTAAAAGATGATTTGACCGTGGAAACGTAAGTTCGGAAAATACCGTTTCCTGGTCCTCACTGTTTAGGACCACCGCAGACCGGCACAGCCAGCCTTAAAGAGATCAACCGTAGACTTGTTGTTATGCTTTTCTTGTATGGCGATAGATAGAGAGTTAACTTCAGCAACTATTAGCCCGAGCGGCAATCTGCGTTCCACCACGGTGTAGCAGAACAACGACGACATGCAGAAGAACGAGGGATATGGGCCTCCGCCGCCTTCCCAGAACAACATCCGCAGGGAAAGGAAAGACATCAGTGGCCGGGAGGCAGGGAACATAAGTAGCAGTGAGAAAGGAGGAGCCCTCTCCGCCCTGTCAAACGCCAGCTGGTATAAGGCGTTAGAGGACGATCAGGGCAAAGAGATGTAAAGTAGATAGGTAATGGTCCTCGCCACAAAGGTAAGGCGACCTGTCCCACCAGAATTGGTCAATGAATGAAAGAGAGCATAAGGAGAGTCAACCACAGGAGAGTACGAGTGTCAAATCGTTCGAAAGTTGGTAAGCCTGTGTTGAGGCATTCCAACGAAAAGCCCTGCAAAACACTCAACAGCCAATCCGCATTAGGTGACGAAACCGAGTCAACCCCACAAGGGGGTGGCGAATATTGAAAATCCCCAAAACCAACAAGGGGGAGGAGTTTCGAAACAGTCCGGAAAACAAGATCCCTCTCGTGTAAATGCAACTTAGGCGGCAAAGGTAGACAGATAGCACAAAGTAAGACGGGGGAATCGAAGGTGGACACGGGGCAAGCTTACCGCGTTGTACCGAGTTGGAAATGGGAATATGTGGTTGAAAGGAACCGATCGTGAGAACAGAATCGCCCGCGCACCAGCCACTCCTCGTATCATAGCGCCACCTATTTTGGTAAACGAGAGGCACCATTTATGTTGGACCGGCAGAATAAGCAACGTTACCGCAGTTGCCAATAAATTCTTTGGAGGCAGATGGCCTTTGAGTATGCAATTCAATAAGTCTACCCAACTCTCGAAGGTTCGTGGTAGTAACACCAGGCAGTTACATTAAGAAACTTAGACATTTATGAAGAAGAGAAAGAGAAACGAAGCATTCCAGTCCGCAAGGCGGTCTGTTTACAATCGTTGATTTGCGATGGCTTCAGTTTCTTTTAGGGCCACGCGTCGATCGAAAGGCGGCGGGTCACTAGACGGCCCACGAGAGGGCGCCTTATAGCCCGGCGAAAAAAGGAAGGTCATGGAGAATTGACACAGGAGGTTTATCCTGATATAGAGAATGGTCGCTCCCCACCACTGCGGTGAGCAAACCCCGTCAAAAAGACGGGGCTAAACCAATTCTCCACATCAGAGGAGCTCTCAGAGAAATATGCTCTCGAACGGCGTGGGAACCCCAATAATCGTCCAGGACGGGGCAGAAAGCACAGTGAGTATTCACACCGCTGAAGACTCGTTATGAGGAGTCTCATCAGGGAAGGCGAGGAGGATCCAGACAAGGAACGGAGGAGAGGCCCGAAGCACATCCTGCACAAAGTTCAGCGTCCTGCGGGGGCAGCCCAAAGAAGGACAGAAGCAGAGGCAGGGAGGATACAGGGTATCTCCTTCAAACAACACTGGACTGGACTGGACTCGGACTCAACGTGAGGGAGCACAAGAGGTACAATGGGTGGGACCGGATCCCAAGTTTGGGGAACTCAGAGATTGTAGAGTCCTGGTGTGGTTACTTCATGCGATATCCAGAGATAGGACTCGGAATTCGCTGACTTGGAATAAGAACTGGAGTTCGATTCAAGCAAGGCCGATAAACTATCTTGGGAGTAGCCGAAACAAGACGGAACTTTCCACATCACCAGTGGGCGTTTCGACGACGGGCACGTTGGCAAAACCACCAGGAGGACCCGGTCGACGCGGCAGACAGGCGAGGTTTAAAAATCTGTCGCCCGAATATGAAAAGAGTAATGGCGCCTCGCAGAAGGAGACGTGACCGTTCAGAAGTCCACCAATGGGAAGAGAAAAAGGGAAAGCGGGGTATGCCAGAGCCTGAATGAACAAGAGAAGGGAAAAGACAAGGAAGGAGACATATGGATAAGATTATAAAAGGGAAAGAATCAGAGGAGAAGAACCAGAAATGGGAGATGAGTCAGAGAATGGAAAGACGTAAATAAGGGAAACCAGAGTCAAGAGGGCATAGGATATTGAGTAAGACTGGGGTAGTTTGTGATGCGTATGCGACACGACGGATCATGTCCGGTGAGGATACGCCCCCTCAGTAGCGGGGGGCAGTTTGATTGCAGAGTAAATAAGTGCAACCCATTAGTGCTACAGTACCAATCGAAAGAGCAGCTACTGCGCAGCAGTACGTAAAGGGCGCAAGGAGGGCGCACGAGGGCATGGGAACGGTTGGCGGTAGGAAACCCGGCCGAGTCACAGCGTGGCAAAGGAGAGAGGCAGGTGTGAAAAGTTTCCCTAGCGCAAGAGAGGCCTCACGGCTATCGAGCTTGTGTATGGCACACTGTTTTAGAATCTCCTTTTCCAAAAGAAAAAGTAGGGACATGCACAGATGGAGCCGTGGATGAAGCCCTTGCAGATTTCCGGTTTTCAACGCACGGAGTGGTGGAAGAGTGTCACCACACCGTCGGACAGCCATGAAGATTGGGAGATCTAACCAATATTTGAGATGGCAAATTATATGACATTTGGAAACATCCTTGGGTGCGGCGATGTATGCCAACCGATCGAACGGTGATGAAACGCGATCTTACCCTGTCGGAGAATTCTGGACACAAAGTGAGAACTGAGAAGGGAAGAAGACGAAGGGTTGGACACAGGGGAGGTCTCCTTATAGAGAGGGAACCGGTTTTAGACATTTGTGACCGGAATATGTCGCCTTTGATAATGTTCGAGAATAGGCCTACAGGATCATGTCGGAACGGACCTCCGGAAGCCATTACACTGTTTCCTTTTCCTAGATGTATTGCGAACATCGTCCGGCGTGGAGACAACCGGTAGATCGGTAGATCGCCCAAATATGAAAAGAGAAGCCAATAACTGACTCTGGTGTCAGAGGCGGCACGAACAGGAAGGAACCATTCCTCATGAGAGTTCGCCTGATATTCGGGTTGAAAACTCGAGGACGTAGTCTAACGCTCGTCACTGAGACGAGTTGCTGACGAGACCGTGAGAGGTTGTGATAGTCGGCGAACTAAGATAAAAAGTACCAAAGGATAGGTTTTTGTCAAAAGTAGGGGGACCCAGCGGAGCGTCCGAGGGAACCGGAAACGTTCAATAAATAGGTCGAGGCGATTGGTAGCGGTAGCGTCCCAACGGGTGAGAGAAGCCCATTCCCTCTGGTGACGCGATATTGATGAGTGTAAACGCAGTACAGATGACGACACAGCCCACAGAGGAAAGATAGGAGGGTCTGATACCAGGGGAATCTGGGGTGTAAGGAGGTTTGCTGGATGATGGTGAGCAGCACGAACCATTTCGTCAACTAGGAATTCAAGCCCTTTCTTGGTCTCAACGGGCCTAGGAAGAGCCAGGGAAATGCCAGTAGGGGGGAACCGACTTTAGATGGAATTCGCCTTTCTTTAAAATCGTATTTTTTAATTAAGGCGTATTCATAAGTTAAAACTCCAATTAAATGAAACTTCTCCACCGCAATAAAAACCAACAATAACAATAAAAACAAATCGAGACAAAAGAAAATATACCAGAGGGAAAGGAAGGGGAAACTATACCTATGGGCAAAGTTGGTCCTGTCCACTGCAGGCCAGGCCCAAGGCCAGACACCCAACCCCGTTAGGGAGGAAGCGGATGTGGCACTCGGGAAAAGCCCCCCCCGAACTCCGCGGACAGTCCCCTCCCAAGGAACCACATGGTACCCCGAACGCAAGCCCGAGAATTAATTTACACCCAAGTGCCAGACAAGCTCCCTTCAGTGGTTAACCCCAAGGTTCGGGACACCCAACAATAGGCGGCCCCGTCATAGGCGGAAAGGACCGCTTTATATCTCCGTGTGTGTTACGGTTATTTCCTCGGTGATGGCGTTGAGGGACGACCCAGAACGAAGACAGAACAGGACAACCGAACCAATAAGGCCCAAGTGAAGGGAAGAAAAAAAGGAGATCCTCAAAGAGGGAGGAAGACTCGGGTTGGCGTAAGGGGGGAATGGGAGGCAAATGAACCGAGAAAACAGAAGCGGGGAATAAACAAAACTGATCTACATATTAAATATTAAATTAAAAGAGCTTAAATTCTATTCTCTTTAATGAGGTCAACACGATCTTTCTACGTCAATCTTGAGATAAGATATCGTATGAACAATATCAGGGTTATCCCCAAATCCAATCTAAGTATTCAAACTTTTTTTGGGGGGGACCTAAAACCCTAATTCCACCAATTAAGTTGAAATTTCAGATTTTTATTACTGAACATAATCTAAACAAGCACGCCAACTTTGAATCAAATCGGAGAGGGTCGGGTTTTTGGCTTGCATGATCTCACATGGAATGCACCATATATATATATATATATATATATATATATATTTTATTATATATATATATATAATATATATAATAATATAATATATAATATATACTAATATATATATATATATATATATATAATATATTATATCATATATATATATATATTTTTTTTTTTTTCTAGTATTGGTAGTAATACCAAAATGAGAATTATAACTCAGCAACTCCTTGCTGAAACTAAAATTCATATTTTTAAACAAGGTTTGATGTAATTGATTTGTCTTGATAGAGAAGTTCATCTTTAAACTAGACTAAAAGGAATTAAGGCATATTAATAAAAGACAAATACTTACTATTTGCGGTTCAATTATATTCTTCACCCTGCTGGATTATACGACATTCCTGTTTCCAATAATTAAGTGTGTTGCTTCTCTGATATTAGAAGTGTATAACTGAAGGACATTCTCTGTGTGAAGGACCAAGCAACCTAAAAATTATTTATAGAGACAGTAAGTTTTCTAAACCTACTAGACTTTTTACGTGAAGTACACCAAGCTCCAGAAATATTAATTTTCTATATCAATTAAAATGTTATAAGTTTATAGAGAAAAAAATTAAAAGGTTAAAGATTTCCAAAACTAACAAAATTTTTTAAAAAAATGTTATGATACAATCAAAAACAAATTAGTTCCTATTTACATGTAAAAAAATATTATACTAATAAATAAATATTAATTCCGTTAAGAACAAAGATATATAAAAAAATTACATTTACTTTTTACTACTAATTACTGCTTGATTATGCACAACAATTGTTACTAAAAAAATATGACAATGGATACTTTTAATATTACATATAGTAACTAAAATAATATATACAAATTATGATGTAAAACTAACAAACACCCTAGAGTAAATCTCCGGCTCTGGCACGCCCATAAAAAAAAAAAATTTATGTACAAAGAAAGTCTGTCAAAAACATGGTGTCATTATGAAACTGATAATTTATTATGATTTTTTAAGAAATTATTTAACTGGAACAAAAGGTATCTAGAGTAATGATTAAAAAGTTATTAAAAACTGATCATACACATAAATAAAAGTTTATATTCTACTTATGAGTGCATTGAAAAAAAATCAAGCTAAACATAAATTTAATTAATAGCTTATTAAAGTAACATTAGTTACATTGTTTCTTGGTTGGGGACAATTTTCTTCAATAATTCTTCTCTTTATGACTAACACGAATTTAAGTCAATAATTTCAATTATTCTATGCTTGTTACTAATAATAAGAAATCTACACAGAAGCTTCTCCTCAAGAAGACGTATTTAGCAATTGCTACATAATAATAAACTGATGAAAACCACCTCATCTAGCATTGGTAAGTTTTTTGAAACCATTATATATAAGTTGTAATAATATATATATATAATTAATAAATATATATAGAATTATATATATAATAATATATAAGTATAGCTATAAAATGTGAATAGTATCAGTATACGTATCGGTATTCGACATAGTTAATAAATATATATAAAGGTATATAAAATAAATAAAAAATATACAATCATATAAAATATACGATAATTACGACTAGTTAATGATAATCTGTATATAAATATTAATATATTATATAAATAAATACGGTACAACTCACCTTTAAGACCAAGACCTCAGTATTCTACCCTTCAGATAAAATACTAAATATATATATATAATATATAATATATATATACATAATAATAATTATATTACTATATAAAATCCACCTTCTTCCCCCGAAGATTGGGCCTGCGAGTAATATGAAACATGACAGGTCGGAACCAGAAAAGTAATAAAGAATATGACAATCGAAAAGAAAGCCCTGCCTTACCCCCCTTTATACCTGCTAGTGAGAACTGTGGCCAAAGTGGAAACAACAGCCCTATCACCAAAAACCCCCATTCACTCCATAGCACCTTCTCTCCTCTCAAAACAATTTCTCCCTCCATGGCATCCTTTACCGACTCACAGATCAAACTTTTCTATTGTCTCCCCAGCCGTCGACCCCAACAACCACCACCATACTACTCCCTTAAGACCAAGCCAGACTATCATCATCCCTCCACGTTTATACCAAAACCGAGAGACACGCGCGGAGCGCGGAACAGCAATATCATTAGTGTCTGATAACGAATTTTTCACAAAATAGATCTTATTATTTAATTTCTCAAAGGTAAGAAAGAAATAATCGTAATGGAAAAAGATATAGCTTCTACCCCATATTGTCCATCTAAAGCATTTTGGACTATAGCTTTTGATTCTTATTCCAGACCAATCTCACTAAAACACATTACACATAATAACACAACACCTCATGCAAACCCTACCACCAAAAGACTAATCCCTTATCCACACATTTATCACCAACCATCTTCCTGCCATCACAAACTCCTACCACACTCGCCAATCATCCATCCTTCATCAACACCAACAATCCAAATCATTTAAAGCTCAAACACTTTCCAAACGCAACCAGACGAAACATAACCACATCAACCACACCCATGCAACATTAGAGAGGCAACCGTACATCGACTGACCTTACGAACGTGTGCAAATCTCCGCGTCATTATACAACCCCCGCTACCGATAGCACTTAAAGCGCCCGGCATACACCCGTCACTTGAAAGACACAAGACGACTCAGAAACAATTAACCGGACAGAGCTAAAAAGCATTTTCTCTGTCGAGCGACGTCCCAATGAACATATATGTATTTCGGCGGTGAAGTTAGTGAATCAACGCATAAAATTGTAGGGGCCACCTTTATTACGTGTATGGTCGTCAACGTTATGTCGAGTGGCAGCAGACGTCTTTGAATTAATTAGGGGGCCAAAGGAAACCTCTACTTAAAGGCCAGGTTGCTATTCCCAATGGTGTGGACCCTTAAAGTAGAAATGCAAGAGACTAGATCCAACCGACCTCTTCTGCAGTTCCAAATGCCCTTCCTCAGATTCTACGAAAACAAAAGACCCACTTGAGCCTCTCGAAACCGCCATAGTCGCGCACTGCTAGCTGATTCAGCGCGGAAGCAACATCTCGGGAAAAACAATAACGAAAACCAACCATTCAATCTCGGGTGTACCTCACGTTAGTGTTTACCTGGGCTCTCGAAACCCATATGCGTACACAGGTGCGAGTCAAAATGCTAATAAAACATCACAACAACACCCAGTATAAATATATCCGACCCCCTATTACAGCACCTAAACCATCTTACCATCCCGGAAACGCTTAGAACCAACATAAGTGAACAGAGAGTTTCGGATACCACCATGTCCACACGTATGACCAAACATGGCCTCAACTCCACCACAGCGTCCAGAACGTGTCTCCGGCACCACGATGTAGGAACCGAATTGCTTAGGATGGAAAGTATAGTGCGGGAAAATTGAAGGAGTTGTAGAACACTCCCTAATGAGAGAAAGGTTGATAGCACCCCCTATTCAAAAAATTCAAACCCACAATGAACTGAATTGATTTTAGTCCCGCGATGATTGCATTTGTCAAACAGGCACAAAAGCCGAACTCAAGCTTGGCATGATATCGAAAGAGGAACATGTATAGTAGCATGCGGGGAACAACACTTTAGGTCGATCCCGGGCAGCCTAGACGAGTTCGCGAGGAAAGGAGAACTTACCATGTGATCTATTTTTGCGCAAGGGTGGTACGACATAATCTGCGTAGGCCGAAGGAGAACCGGATGACGTTTACGTAGGTACAATGCTTCAATAAATGTTCAGTTGGGCTAATGGCTCTTGTTATTTTCTCCTCTCACGGAATTCGTAGCACACATAATTATCAGCCCTTACGGAAACTACTGGCCGAGACCTCTCTACATGTATAAGGGATTTATACATGAAGCAAATAACGTAGTAGTAATGAAATGGGCGTGCCGCCAATAGTTTTCTTGTACTTACCAAAAATGGTCTCAATATACAACACCTTCAATCACAGGACTATAAGTCAACCTCCTGAAATAACCTAATTAACAAAGGAAACCTAGGTGACAATAGTGCATGGTATTCCAATGAGAAATGCGACCACAACGATAAAGAGAAATATGAAGTGAACATAGACCGTGAATAAGGACTTCTGTAAATGTAGTGAATTCTTGAAAGTGGTTATTGGCATAGGGCTTTATATAGGATCTATCAGTCCGCGATTACACGAATATTATTTCATTGGTTTGTCTATGCGAATGGGATAAGTCTTCGAGCATTAGCAATCACTTTTGACAAAACATGGAAAGCACAGGGCCCCTTCACGTAAAAAGTATTACTCCTAGGTGTACGAAACGATTGTCCGGACGTGTAACCGACTCGGTCGATCCCAAAGAAAAAGCGATTGATATTTTAGCATTCCTCGCAGCCAACTGACAACATATTAAAATTTTAGGGAAAAGTTAATTTCATGAAAACAATTTTGTTAAGGCCCTCAACCCCCAACAAGACAGTGCCTGTTTACGTATATACTGTTCAGGAAAAATTCCCCTCTATCTTTAAGCCTATCCAAAGTCCAGGCAGGAACTATTTGCTGGACCCAAAATACCGAGATAAGATTGTAATGTATGGTGACACACAACGATTACCGGATGCAACAATGAGCAACAATGTGAATTAGAGGTATTATGGGCAATGTTATTTAAGCCGTTATTAGAACGAACGATTCCTTTGGAGAGTACGCAAAATAGAATGGCTCCACGTCATTCGCTAAAATCTCACAAAAGATAGGGGCTAGGCAGAAGAGAATGGAGGCTTCGATATTGCTCAAGCACACCCGAAGCCCAACTCAGCGAGGTCACTAAAAATTACATTGTTTGCGACTTCTACACTTAGATTTTCCCCGCAAAATCTAGGGGCCGTTTTCCACCCCGATACCACCAAGGGAACTGTTCCATCTCAGGAAAAAGGATATGGAACAAAGAGCTATCAATGGCAGATGGAATGCTAACATGCGTTTGCAGGACTAATCTGATTGGGCGCGGGTAGGTTAAAACAGGAGAGCAAAATACAAGAAGCTCTGAAGCAACGCCACACGCCTCACCAAATGGACACAATAGAAACATTAAAAACGACAAAAATCCGGCCACCCTATAAATTTCAGGCAATAAATTGGGTTAAACTTTATAACGTCAATATTCTTATACTTTTGCTATTAATTAATATGATTTCGAGTTCATTAACCTTAGTAATATCGGACCGATTCTGAGTTTCTCTATGTGGTCACTAACCTATTTATGTAGATGTTACCTAAATTGCACTTATGGCCACCCTCCAGTAATTCACAAGGGAATACCCCACCTAAGCTTATGATCTCCCATTACCTATTAAAAAAGTCGATGTCATCGATGCTTTTATCGCTACCTATTGTTCTTGTGATTTTGTGAGGTGAGAAGAGATTTCTGACGTGATACTGAGGGAACTATGAATATCTTTGTTCAATACAATACAGAGCACGGGAAAAATCCCCGTATAGGAACAACTACGTTCATTTCCAACAACGGGATCCAACATTTTTGCATTCTAAACCCTTGCAAGACATTTGATAATATCTATTATATATATCTTCATGAACTATAACCATATAGCATGATAATCATATTATATTTATACAATTTAAATAAATATCATATCAATCACATATATATATATGATATATATAATAATATATAATCTTAAGATAAATATAAAATATATATAGTATATATAGATATATATTATATATATAATATGGAATATATCCATTCACTGACTAAAAATAATAGATAAGGTTATCAAATATAATTATTTATATAGGTAAAAATATATCTAATAAAATATATTTATTTCTGTAGCAATTGCACTCTTTATTCTAATTTCCATTCTTGCCTTTGGCAGGAGTACGCAGGTAGGCTAGCTATCATTCGCGCTTCATGTCTCCCGTGGATATAACTAAAGTTTAGAAACCTGATTTTATTAAGTCTGTTTAACTCCTATGCTCGTTTCTCATGCTATTTAGCCATATTCATGTATTCTTTGCTGCGTCAAGAGAAGATCTCTCCTCATTAGGTCAGACTCTTCAAACTCCAAAAATGTTATGTTGTCTTATGTTTTAGATCCCGGGAATCGAGGACTAAAATTACCAGACCTAAGAGAGACATTAATAAGATAAGAACTCGATCTTCTGTAGAAAATCCAGCAGAATATTTGTATTTTGGTTCGGAATTTGCCCTACATGCGATCCTTGAACATTTTACTTAAAGAATGCCAAATGAAGGAAACTTTGAGTTTCTTAAACTCATCTTCCTACTCTAATTCTCCTGAACGGGTACTAGAGAGATCTCTTGATATTGCTCTTCTTGCAAAGAGCGAGAACTTAAACAGTTACTTCTGATCTTTTTGGCGGGTATCCTTAATTCCACTTTAGATAATTCCGGTAGCTTATTTCGCTCCTTCTCCACCTATCCTGATACCAATATGCATTTGTCTTAAGCGCTTTCAATTTCTCTTATATATGTCTGAACTCCTTTAACATCACTAAAGCGTGCAGTTGAACTGTATCCCATTTATGGCTCTTAAACTCAAGGGAAGCGAGTGTGAGTGGCCAAAACACTCCAGATTCTCAGTAAGGCATATTCTATTCCGCCGAGTGCGATGACACCGACGTATAAAAAGATCAAAAAGGCAAAAAACAGAGGGAGTATGGAGTTCGGTTACGAAGCGGAAAAATTCTGAATGCGCCGTCAGAACACCCAACCTGTATAGAACCACATTGTTTAGAAAGAGAAGTAAATTGAACCTTTCAAATTATAGGTGTACAGCGTAGAATTATAAATAGCCACCCAACGAATATTTAAAGGACAGGACGACCAAGTTATTGAGTTAAACGTGAGTTCATTTCCAAAGATGTAATAGCTGTGTGAAAAATTAATGGAGAGTAGAAAGATGGAGGAAACTGAGGTATTTGGAGTTAGATTGAAGAGAGACACTAACCTTGTTTTCTTAATGCTCCCCAAAGAAAAATATCAGGAGAAATCAGAGGGCTAGTTGATGCCAAAAGGATGACAGCGCTATCTAGCGCTCAGCTAATGGTATGATTTGAAAAAGAACCACGTTCTACGTGAAGAAATGAGGGGAGTAATGGAAAGAAAAGGTGGAAGGTCTTGTACGGCATAGGAGGAGGGTATGTTGATATGTAATAGTGAGAGATCGGTCCCTTTATATATTGAATCATAAGTAGGCAAAAGAGGCTAAGATTAGGCGTAACAGAAACCGAATGGGAAGTTAACACGCAACGGTAATTTATAGATTAGTAGAGGATAAAATAAAAGAATTGGATCCAGAGGTGGTCGGATTCACCTATAATAACTGCAAAGGAAAGAAGAGACCATAGAAACAGTATTGAAGAGAAAACTAGAGGAAGAAGATCTCAGATGAGAGCGTTCTTACGAAAGCGCGTATTGGCGATTTAAGATACAGTAGAAGAACATGAGGAGGGCTGTGTTCCAAATGCATGGCTTGACAACTATAAGGTAGAGATTCGAAAAAATTTATAGAAAGAACAGAATTAGAGGTGTGGCGGTAGTTGGGAGGCAGTTGGTAGGGAATTGGGATCGCCTTATTATTTGGGCTGCGATTGTGAGAATTGTTAAAGAACATACATCTTCCAACAAAAGACGGAAGCGCCAAAAAGGAGAGTCAGAAAACGGAAGACGGAGATAATTTGTTAACAGAGCGATAATGCAAGCTTTGGAAAGCACAGGAGTTTTTGAGAACTACAGGAAGAGAGGTCCCCACTACCATCTGAAACCCGTACGCTCTTTTTAGGATGTTAAGCTTCTGAAAAAAGGCAGGAAAATACACTACCATTTTTGAAAGGAAATTATACAATTTTGAAAGCAAATTATGGCTTAGGAAGAGAGATGGAGGAAGAAAGAATAGCACTGAAATACGATATGCTAGAGGGTGGAAATTAGAAAAGAAAGCAAGGACGTTGTAGCAATAAGGAGTTACGTATATGTAGTGAAAGGTTTAAACTACGGAGACTTGTGTTGTGACGGAAAAATTAATAAAGAAGTCAGGCAATAGGAAGATAGGCCGCAAAGGGTTAAGAGAACAACATGTGTTATGTTGAAAAAAGTCTCAGAAAGGGGACATGAGGAAAGAGCAGCCAGTTAAGATTATATTCCATTTGCATGGCCACTGAATAGTAAAACAGAGAACCTTTTTAGTGTAGCGGTGTCATGGAGAATAAGATTTTTGCGACGGATGGTTTTGGGATGAAAATAGTAAGATGGAGCAAGGGGACTTCTGGAATTTGAAGAATGGAGGCAGAGTAGGAAATCCCTAAAAGCAGCTCACGTCCCTGTGTGGAGAATATATAGTACCACAAGAGTCGATGGAACAAGCAGCATATGGTAAAACAAAAGAACCTTATCTAGGCACATTAAGTTGGAAGGTTAAAGATCGATGGGTGCACGCCGCCGAGTACAAGAGAGAATTAGACTCGTGCTTTTACATAACTTGCTGGAGAGAACTCATTCCACGGAAGTGGTGCAGTCTTTCCAATGGGAAATTATCAACAGAAGTAACGACCCGCAAGTCCGAACCTGTTGAGACAGCACTGAAGTCGAACCAAAAAAACAGATTGCTCGGCCCGCTAAGGACGCGGGTCTTTCCTGCGAGAAGACGCTTGAAGACGATTAAGAATACAGAATAGAAACAGAATAGAGACAGCTTATGATCGAAGGAACCCAGAGGAGGAAAGAATTTTTAGCAGAAATAAGGAAAGAGTATAGAATGAAAAAGGGGCTACAATGTTGGATTTCATTCTCAACAGACGATCAGAATACGAGTCGGGAAGTAGATGCACTAACTGCGATCAGAAGGTAGATCTGGATAGAAATAGTAGAGCTTAGCAAATTTCATGACGAAACGGTTTTATCTATGAGAATTAGTGGAAAAGAGCAAATTTCGGCGATCAGGTTAACGTTGAAATCACCAGAATGATGATTTCAGAGAAATGTAAAGGAGAGAGAAAATGCGTTCTTATGATAGGCTAGCTAGAACCATTCGGAAAACTCCAAAATCAAAGACCACGGAAATAAACAACACTATGCATTGCCTTTGGCTGAAAATGAGGGAGAAATAATGTAAGGAGTTAGCAGAGAGTGAATAGCTTTGTAAGTGCAGAACGCTCAAAAAACCTAAGTTTCGGTTAAGACATAAGATTTATAGGAGAGAAGGAGAGAGGGTGGTTTCAACACAAAAGGAAAGTGGTGGTACCATTAGTGGTTGTGCAGAATGAATTTATGAAGGAAAATATTGGGACGTACGATTCAAAAAACGAGGCACGGCAATTCGACGTGACGCACAACTCATCACGACGGAGGCCGTCAATGGCCTTTTGATGATGATTAAGGGATGAGGGTGGATAGAGGGGAATATATAATTTTGTATAAGCTTGTCCGGTAACAATAATCGCCGTGGCTGTCATTTTATCCATTTTTATTATCCTTTTCAAGAGTTTAAGTGTTGTCTATCAATTGGGTATTGATGAATATTGCCGTGGGATTAAAAGGAGAGCTATTTCACTCCAAGATAAGAAGAATATGGGATAATGAGCCGCACACAAAAGGGGACGAGCGGGATTGGGGCACTGGACCGGGAAAAAGTTTGTGTATACAGTAATAGGAAGTCCATATATGACCAAGGTGGAAGGTTTAAATCTCATTCGGCGTCAGGAGACTGACGTTCACTCGGCTCGCATAATAAGGAAGTTATTTAGTATAAATATACTGAAATATTAAAATAGTATTATGTGAATATCTATTTTATTAATATTAATATATAGAGTAACTTCTATATATATATATATATATAATGCAGAGAATGTAAATAATATAGTATATATATAGTATAGATGTATTATATATATTCTATATTAATAATAATATTATAATATTATATATTAAGTATATAATATATATTATATTTAAAATATAGATTAATAATTATATATATAGATAATATATATATATGAAATATATATATATATAGTATATAATAGTATAAGTTATATATATAAAGTATAATATATATATATATATATTTAATATATACATTGTTAGAAAAATATATAAATATATAGTAATATTTATATATATAATACAATACTATAGTAAGAATTATACCTCCAGTGAGGACTATATAAAATATGAATATATATATATATGAGATATATATAATATATATATATATATTATATATATATAATATATATATATATATATATATATATATATACTGTCGGTGCGGTGCGGTGCGTGTGTGCGCAAATATTTTTGTGTGCGGGGAAACAAAGTTATCTTCGACCGGTAGGGATGTTATAGACACATGCTGGGGCGCTCCACACGGTTGCCGGCCTGCAGGGATTGCAGGCGCATTCGGCAAAAGAGCCGGTGCAAGAGTGTTGTGCGGGTGCCGGAGAAGATAGAGGGAGAGAAGAAGAAGAAGGAACCAGGAGAGAGATAGATGCCATTTAGGTGTGCCAATTCAGGAGTCGATCTGACGGGTGTGGCGAGTAGAGTCACCGTCTAAGTGAGAAAATCGATAGCACGTTCCTGCGAGTCCGGGGGGTCCTGGTGCACGACCCCCCCGGTAAGCGGAGCGGTGGGGGAGAAGCGGGTGGCAGGGCGACGAAGAAAGTCCAAAGGTTGCATCAGACGCCACAGACACTCAAAAGATATATATTAGTAAGAGGTGAATATATAATATATATATAGTATATATAATACTATATATAAAATATTTTGGTTATTAGTATATATATAGTTATAATATATATACCATATCATAAAGCTCAAATTATGAGTATATATAAATTTAATGGTATCATAGTATAATATAGCTAATATTTGAGGATATGGGTTTGTAATATAGTGCCAATGTCAACAGAGTTTTATTATAGATAGGAATGGCTAGTAATATAAGATTTTATTAGTATAATATATATATATATATTTAACGAAGGATATGACAATGTTGTTTAACAAAGAGTGAGGTGATTTTTGAGAAAGTATTACAGAACACACAGAGGAGTTATAATAAATTGATAAAACGAGGAACACACAAAAGAGTTTTTATAAAAATATAATATATAACTAATAATATAATAATAATATAACTAATTATATATATATATATATAGATATAGTAGTATAGTTATTATATATATATATATGTGATAAGTATATATTTAACTAGGAAATATGTATCTAAATATTAATAATATAGTTTAGATATAGTATATATATATATATAACTTAATATGATATATATGAAATAGGTATATAATATATTATAACGAATGATTGTAGCAGTTAGTATATAAGGTTATAGTATATATTAATACATGTTTGAGCAGAAAGCCATTGTCGTTGAAGTTGGAAAGTCTGTGTAGGATTCACATATAAGGGTCTTCTTACAAAGCATCCTATTCCTTTTGAAATAGAGCATAGCGAATAAATAATATTTCGAGATGCAACCAAGCCCATTCTGCGAGCTGATATTTACAGGGACTCTTAGAACAGCGTTGGATTCTCTCATGCCCAATAAGAGAAAGTAAATTTGACTATCTAAAGCCATCAAAACATCAGTTTAGGTCGTAGCAAAGCTGCTATTTACCATATTCTTGCATTATAAGGTATTCTCGCCATACTTCAGGGCAGAAGATGTATACTAAAGACAAGCCATTAGTAGAATGTATTAATTCGTCAGAGGAATGGGTCTAAGTCCCGGACTGTGGTCCGACAATGTGTCAAGATGGCAATTAATATTTCATCTTTATTTTTCATGTTGTAATATTCTCATGTCGCTGTAAACGGAACCCGTTATATCTTGGGGCGCTCGCAAAATGAATGGTGTTGAGCCTGAGAGTAAGGATTATTCCAAGGTAATCTAACGTACAGCTAATTATCTTTTGGTAAACACCTATTCGGGACAATTTATTGAGGAACAACCACCATCCTATTCTATTAGATAGTCCACCTCTCCGCACCTTGTCGCGTTTTGTGTTCTAACTGGATATTTCACTAAAGGGTGACCTCGAATGATAATGGAATTAATCATCTAACTTCATGGCCTATATTACGGCGTTATCTTCCAGCGCAGGGAAGACCAACAAAAGAAGAGAGATCATAATGCGTGGGGAAAGAGCTTAGAAAATTTTTCAACGCAAGAAAATCGATGGATCATAGAGGTGTACTCGAAGTAGAATTCAACACGTATATAAAAGAAAATAACTGTCTGTATATACACTAAGTTATACGAAATAAAGTATAAAAGATACACCATACAGAAAATAAATTGTAAATTTTATATATATATTATAGTCGTTAACAAGTTATAGAAGTGATGAATGAGAATGCCAGAGAACGGGTGATATTAGTTCCTCAGTTTGGGAACAATCGTACTGAAGGGGAAAACGTTTGGTGTTGTGGTGTATTTGAATAAACGAAGTTCATACAGAACAAGGGTAAAAGTAAGATAATTTCAACCATTATAAGAAAGGAGGTAAAACAAGATAATAACAAAATCAGATAACCTACCTTATCAACTGAATTTCGAAAGTACGCAGTAATAATCACGCCTGTACATCGACAGCGACAAGACATGTCTATAGAGGTAAGGATTAGTTCAATTTATACAAAAAACTAAGACTTGATAAAAGTATTATTGTAAACCAGAAGACGAGGTCTATTTTATGCATAAATTAAACAATGTGTAGAAAATGAGCTTGTGACGAAAACAAACAAAACACGATTGATTAACACTGAAGGACAAACAGAAATAGATCGAGATAATAATAAATAATCCTAGTGAAGATATATAGATGATAATTATTAATATAAGGGTATATATGGAGGATAGTTAGCTTTTAATAATGATATATATATATGAGAAAGTATAGATATTCATATATACGTATATATTTATTTATTAAATAGGGTATTATGGGACATATACTCATAGTATATAACTACTTTGAATGTCCTCTACGGAGAAATGTTGGACTAACGAGACCTTCATTAAGATTTAATCGGGTCAAGTCTTCTACACAAAGTGCCAAGTGTATCTTCGTGTAATGGTACACTCTAGAACTAAATTAATGGCTTTTATAAATGCCTTCAATTACGGACGTATCCCAGGAAGGAGAGGTGACAATAGGCATGGGCGTGAAAGGTGCTACACCCGACGTGGACACCTCGGACGCATATGTTTTGGGTTCATGGGATCATTCACGTAAATGGGACTTCGTTCGTAAGCGGGCCGATGAATAGGAAGATTAAGTTAAATTCTGTGCAGAATGAATACTATGTTTTAAATATTCTAGTGAATGATAATTTATATTTTTCACAAATCATTTACTTCGTGCAAGGAAGGGTAACGATATTTTTAGCACGATGTGCGGTATAAGCGCTTATACACTCGTATACAACACAAAATGACATGGCCGATGCAGAGAACCCAAGTAAACGAGTAATCGAGTGTTAACCAAGTTCTCTGTTTTAGAGCAACTGTTTTAAAGGGCAATTTTCTCTCGGAAAGACCGACCGCATACTTATGTTGTCATCTGGGGATTGTGCCATCTAAAGATACCAAACCAGTGATATTTTGTGGGAGTTAACACCATGTTTCCTGGAGCTCGCATCTCTGCCATGATTTGCTAATATCCATAGTGTAGATATTGGTAGCTCTGTGGAGAGCTCAGTTGTCCGGTGTCGTGAGTCAAACTCATTCACTTGTAAGATTAGGCAAATCAGAAGAATAATAGGTATATATATGAGAGTCAATAGGAGTGGTGATAACGATGACCTTATTTATTTATAGCTAGTAATAATATACCTATATTAGGATATACTAGAGGGTTAGACGTATATACCTACGTTAGTATATACACTTAGCGGTATAATAGCTAATATAGTAGAATATATATATAATATTACTCACATTTATTTATAAAAGAAGATCAATTTTCTTTCTGTTTCTTGCAGCAAATTTTGCTGTAATACTTTTTCATGCCATTAACTACCTATACAATAGGGGGTAGGAATATATAAACGTATATAATAGTAGTGGTATTATAAAGGTATATTATATAAGATATTAATATAGATATATATATATATAGAATAATATATATAGAATATAATATTAATATATAAGAGATATATATGATACTATATATAGATATAAATATATAATATATAGATATAATATATGAATATAATTAATTATATATTAATATATATATTACAAGATATATTATGTAATATATAGATAAAAAATAATAGTGAATATATATATATATAATATATATATGAAGATAAATATATATATATATATTAATAGATAAGATATGATAATATATATAATAGATATAATATATATATAGATAATTATATATTAATTATATAATAAATAATATTAACTATACAATCAATGCAAGAGAGAAATGATATGAATATACGAGTCGGATCAGTATCGATAACATCTTAACTAGCTGCATCTGGTCTATGCACAATTTATATATCCTAAACATTTTGTTAATTTACTAAAAACGAACTTACGAAACAACATCAGGTATATAGAAGAAGAACCTTGTTTAATGACAAATTTTTAATGAATTAAAAAATTACGCTGAATAGATTCTAGTATTAATGACAAAATTCCTATAGATATAGTTCCCGTATTTAAACAAAAAAAGGGTACTAGAACGATGTCCTACGAATACAAAATGTTTGGTATTCAGATAAACAGCACACTACCAATACACTGAGACACCCCAAGAGGATATACATAAGAAGAATAAATCACAAAAGTGCAGAGTCATGAAAAAGCACGTTGTTAGGTGCTGAACAACTCATTATACACTATAGAACAGAGATCAAACTCCAGCTACACACAACAAGAGATCACCTATTCATTATGAACCAAGATTCATAAGCAATCGGATATGGAGCACTGATAAGTATGCGTGTCAGAGAGCAAAACGTCGGCGACTTAGGCATAATGGTTACAGAGTCGGGGCGCAGAAGGAATTTCAATGAGATTTGAAAGTCAAGTTACACGGCGGGTGTTTTACTACTACTAGTACCGAAAACGGGTTAATATACAACCGTTACTTATAAAAAAGTGAGCGAGAATCGATAAACGACACACCGTAGAGATCTCAATTGAAAAGAAAACCTAGAATGAAACCTGCAATATATCGCAGTATTCTGCGAAAGTAAAATATAGGGTGAACAAGATGAGGATGATTCGGTGTAGTGATTTGAAGTTATTGCATTGCTACTAGGACTTCAGTCCAGATACTCAACGAGAGAGAACATGAGCATCACACATGAAATATTTCTGTGTTCTATGACGAATGGAAGAGCAATACGTTCTTGAGACAAATTTGAAGCAATCGGGTGAACTTTGAGACCACCACCCCAGAGTAACCATTCAGTGAGCGCTTCTGACGTGTAAACAGTATACTAAACTAAGAAGAGATGCTACACAACGAAACGTTGTCCACGAAGCCGTCATGTCGATAGCATAAGAATGTTTACCTTACCTCCATACCCTGCATAATTAAAACTTAGCGCGGCTATTAAGATCAATGGAAACAGATTTGTTAAGGCCGCTCGAGCCAGACGGGCAGTGCCGGGACTGGTCCTTGTTTACGAGTAATATATTGTCAGGAAGAGTAATTCCTCTAGGCTAATTAGGAGCTTAAATAGTTATGGGAAGGAACTAAATTGTTTGGACCCAAATACCGAAGTTGATGTTTGACAAAACGTTTGAATCAACAGTGACACAATGTTAAAACTGAGTGATGGGAATGTTATTCAATTGAGTCTCGTAAATTGTGCAGAGATTTCTTTGGGAGGATGACGAAAACTGGATACCACTACCCCAAACAAGTATCGTGAGAAAATTAGGGCTTGGGAGAAAAAATGGAGGCTTTTCAGATAATGTCGCGCAAGTAAGAAATGAATAGTATCTAAATTATCATTTTTTGCACTCTCACTTAAATTTTTTCCTTGCAAATCTAGGGGTCTGTTGAGATTACAGTGAGGAACAAGGTGAGTGTTTCCATCAGGATATAAAGGAGAGATATGGAACAAAGGTATCAAAGCAGAATGCGAATAGCTACATGCTTATGCGGTAACTATTGTTGTGAGTGATAAAAAGTAGGTAGGAGATATCAAGACTCTGAAAAGGTACTTAAATCGACATAGAACATTATATAAACGAAAAAATTCGATTACAGCAATAAATTGGTAACTTTACCTCGTATCTATATGTATTTGAATATGTTTCGAGTTTTCATACAGATTAATTCACCATTGTTTCTCATATGCGATTCTATAACCTAATTGTAATTTAACCTAAGTGCATTTAATGCTAACCTCTCAATCAACAGGAAACCCTAGCGTTTTAATCATTACCCATTTAAATTAAAGCGTGTCAGGGGTTTATTAATAAGATATATCTGTTAGATTTGTGGTTAAATATCATTACTTAACAAAGACGTGATACGAGAAACATGGAATATCATTTTCAAAATCAGCACAGGGAACAATACGATATAGGAACCACTACTTCAGTGTCCCAATAAAGCGATTCAAACATTTATTGTCCTAAAAAATAGCAGGACATTGATATATATAATATACTATATATATATATATATAAACGTTATATTATAGTAATATATATTATAAAGTAGTAATAATTACAGTTAGCCTTCAATATATATCACTACATATATATCAGTATATTACTATCAAAGATAGGAAGGTAGACTAATATCAAATATAATCTAACTAGTATGAGTATATGTATACTTATATGATTATACGTCGAACTCACCCGCCCCCGTGGAAACAGACTAAAGTTCAAAATATATATATATTTAGCTATATATATATTACTATAGATATATATAATACCCGGTAATATATAATATTCTAGGTCCAAGAGCCAACGTTGCACTACCTTATAAAACATAAATTCCAACTCCTTGGGCGGGAAACTTCTAGGGTTGACATTCCGAATGTGGTCTTTCTCGAACTATTAACTTAAAGTTAGAAACCTATTGTAGGTTTAACTCTGCTACGTTTCTCATTGCTATTAGACACATGTCATTCTTGCCCTTCAGGAATTATGCGTCGTCGCTCTTCGAAACTGCCAAAAGTTATGATTCTTTTATTTAGATCCCGGAATCGGAACTAAATTTACCCTACATTAATAATCAAGGAACAACTTACTCTGTAGGAAAATACCTAAATACATTTTTTTGATCTTTTACAACTTTGCATAGAGCATTATCTGAACATGCCAAGAATATCAACAACTTTGTGTTCATCCTCCATCTTCTACTTCTATATTTCTCACCCTGCGCACGGTACTACAACGCATCTCCTTAATCTTTTTGCTAAAGCCTTAACAGCTTCTACTGAGATACTTGTGGCTGTCCAATCTTCCTAGGCGTCTACGATAATTACCGGAGCTATGTGCCTGTCCTTCTCCACTCCTTCCAATTCAATAACTTAAGGTATTCATTTCTGCTTGGTGGTTCATGAACTAGAGCGACGCGATGCAAGTAATAGAGCAAAGGCGGCAGTGGGTATGAAACCGGGGTGAGTCCGGGACTGTGAGGGTTACCGTATCCAGTGTAATGGCCTCCTATCAACAACCTTGCCCAAGGAAGCTGAGTGTGAGAATGGAATCCGACTCAACACATCGTAAGGACAGTGATCTTACTTCCGCGGTACTGGGCGCGAATGACAACCCCTGACTAAAGACAAACCAACTGAGGTAAGTGGGTGGTGGAGCAAGAAAGTTCTGAATGCGCGCTCCAGAACAGGCCCGAGACCATTTAGTAAGCTTGCTTTAGAATAACGAGATAGGTAAGGTATTATACGCTTTCCAATTAAGGTTACGAGAAAATAAAACATCAAAAATGTTTAGAACAGATGAAGGTCTGAGTTACGTGTTTTCAAAGATATGATAGTTGTGTTTGAAAGAGTATGTGGAGTAGAAAGATGGAGGAACGGAGTTTTTGAGTAGGCTGAGAAACCGTTGTTTTTTTCAATGCCCCAAAGAAATTCGAGAAAGTGCAGTGCTGAGTAAGATCCAAGGATTGCCCTTCTTAGCGTCGAGCGCGTCAATTGTTGTTGATATGAAGAACGATCTTACGAAAATCTATGAGCGTGAAAACAAGTAATTGAAAAGAGTGAAAGTCAGCTCGAGACAAATAAGAGACAATATGAGTTAGGGTAGGTGATGAAAGTAATAGAGAGAGGTCTTGATTACTGAAAAAAGTGGAAAGAAGGCATAGGAAATAAGAAAAAAGAAAACAAAGTTTATTCAAAGGTTGTCTCGGTTCAAAGCTCAAAAGAATCGATTATTATATTGATTGGAGATTGCGACCGGTGTCATCACCAAACATGTACTGAAGGGCGAAATGAGAGACCCAATTAGAAACAAAGCAAGTACTTAGGCAAAGAAGATATCTGTCAGTACATGAGCGTTTCTTTAGGCGCGACTAAGCCGTATTGAGCTGCCGATACATGAGATGAAGCATGGAAGAAGAAAATGATGGTGTTTTCAAAATTTTGTCCTTTGCTGCATAATGAGTAGTATGTGGCGAAAAGTATTATAGAGAAAGAACATCGAAGTTAGAATCTATTGGATCGTGAGTCGGGAATGGGTTGAATTGGATTCCCTTTTTTTGCTGCTGTATTAGAAACCATCTTTGTCCAACAATAAGGGAAGTTGGAAGGCGAAAAAGTAGAAGAAAGACGGAACGGTAGATCCATATAAGATGGTCATCCAACAAAGACAAATATTAAATGATTCAAGCTTGAAAGCACACAAGTCTTGAGACATATCGCGTATCAGAGAGGATACACCATTCTTATCATGCAAACCTAGGACAGCAGCGTTTTATAATGTGAGAGCTGCCTGAAAACAGCAGAAATAACACCTTTTTGCAGAAATTAACACATTTTAGCATTTTGTTAAGAAGGATGGAGGGTTGAGAGAAGAAGGTGAAATGCGACTGAAATCGATCTAAAGGTTGAGATCTAGAAGCAAAAGGCCTTGCAGCCAAAAAAAGGCACGCAAGCGTTACAGTCTTTAGTGAGGACGAGGAGTGCTGTATAAACTGGGACTTCAGTGTGAGTTGGAACGAAAAAATAATACAAGAAAGGGCAGAGGAGACAGCAAAGTTAAGAGAAAATCGCCTATTATTGACATCGATATGTCAGCAAGAAGGACCCCATCGAGAGAGGTCAGCAGTGAAGTGGAGATTATTCCATTTTCACTGAGGAAACGACATTATAGTGTCATGCGTGAGAAGAATCGATTCTTGCATCGCGTGGATGGCTCTTGGATCCATGAAAGACATCAGTCAAAGTCTGCAAAGGGTTACGCTTTGAAGAGACTTGTGAAGATGACCAGTAATCCCGTAAAGACGTGCAGGCGCTCCCACTGTGGCTGTCATTATTCACGAAGAATGCCAGCAGAATTAAACAAAGTGCTTATCCTATAGGGTTTAAGTTGAAGTTTTACAGGTAAAGTCATGGGGATGCGACCGCCTCACAATTTACCAGAGAAGATATTAAGCTTCAGTGCTTTACATACTTACTGACAAGGGTGCTCTTTCTCTACGGAGAAGCTGTAGTCTTTCCATGGGAAATCAAAAGAAGTACGGACCCGCAAGGTCCAGACCTCGTTAGCAGCACTGATACAGTTTGCTAATACGTTTTCTATCCTAAGGTCAGGGCCGTTCCTGCGGGAAGACTTGAAGAGAAGGAGAACAGATAAAACAGAGATATGCGAGAGAAGTGATCGGGAAGGAACCCAGGAGGGAGGAAAGAATTTTTACATAGCAATAAGGAAAAAGGATTAGGGTATATAGAAAAAGTCTTACAATGCTTGGGTTCATCTTCAAAGGACGATACAGAGATAACGAGTAGGGCAGTTGCACTAACTGCTTATTCGAGGTAGTTTCTGGGATAGAAAATGGTAGCAAAAGTCATCAACTTTATCTTTGAGAATTATGGAAGCAATTGCGCAGTGTGTGAACGTTGAAAATCACCAAGAATGATGAATTTCAGAAGAGATAATTAGGTAGAAGAAGATTATAACGACGAATGCGTATAGCGTTATATTTGATAGGCTTAGCTTGAGAAACCATTTTCGGGAAAAACTTCCAAATCAAAGTAACACCGGGGAGAA
>JABUQX010076703.1:5000-15678 GCA_015478945.1 Trachelipus rathkii | reverse complement strand
TAAAATATCTAATAATAATAAAAGCCATTAACCCCAGGAAATTCCCAGCAACCCATAATTAAATAAAATAAGACTTAATAATTTGTATTAAATATTCCTATCAACCAATAAAAATAACTAATTAAAAGCCACCAATTGCCACTCTTAGAATCCCAGTCCAACCCATAACTAAAATAAATAATAATAAACTAAAAGCGACATTAATGGACTTCCCACAACCAATAAAATATATAATAAATATAGTATTATAATATATAAGTATATAATAATAATATATATAATACCTAAAAAATAATATATATTATATAATATATATTATAAATATAATAATATATATAATATATATATATAATATCATATATATATATAATTATTAATATATATATATATAATAAAAATATATATATATATATATAATATATATATTATAATAATAATATATAATATAAATATATATAAAAATAAATATTATTAATATAAATATAATAATATATATATATATTATATTATATAATATAAGTATAAAATATACTCAATATATATATATTATATATTTTAATATAAAATATATACTATATATATAATAAAAATCAATAATCAAGAAACCGCTTGCCCTCTAGAATGTCCAAGTCAACTCAAAATAAATAAGAATAATACTTAAAACCGCATGTTCCTTTTTAGACTGCCAATTTCAAACCAATAAAATTAATAATAAGATGCCGCATTGGGCCCTCTAGCATGTCCCAGTCAATTCAACCTCATAATAAAATCAAAATAAATAAATAAGATAAACTTATAATAATAATATGGGCCTTCCTAGAATGTCCCAGTCAACCAATAAAATTAATAATAAAAAAAATAATTAAGAAGCCGCAATGAGCCCTCTCGAAATCCAGTCAAATAATTAAAATAAAAATAATACTAAGAACAAAAAAAATGTCCTTTTATAGACTGTCCTAGCTCAATCAACAAAAAAATAATCAAGAAGCAGCATTGCCCCTCTAGAAATTCCCAGCCAACCATTAATAAATAATAAATAAGCGAATAATACTTAAGAAGCCGCAATGGCCTATCTAGACAACTTCACGCCTATTCTTATCCTCAAAAGCCAAAAATCTACCTCCTCCTTGCTTTATGTTGCGCCCTCTCCAGCCATAAATCAATGTCTTTAATAATAAAGTGCTAAAATTGTAGACAATAATCAAATACCATACATTCATTATACTAATTATACGACATATACAAAAAACAATATATATCTATATATCATATAATATATATATATATAATAATATATATATATATTTATAATAAATATAATATATAATATTTATATAATTATATATATATAATATATAATATTTATTGATAAAATATAGCACATTTAACTATAATATAATATATAATTAGTCTGCATCTGCATAATTTTTTAATTTTAACATCTATTAGGCTCCTACTCTGAGCTCAAAAATCTACAATGAAACCAATAAAATACAACACTAAAGAATGTTATAGACTTACAGTGCCAATAGGTTTGTGAAAAATTGAAAAAATATATATTAAAAACTTCATAATAATAGTTACATTTTTATTTTCTTAGTCTAAGTTACTAACAAACAAAAAAAATAAAAAATAAAAATATAAAAAGATAAAAAATCAAAAAATCCAAAAAACAATAAATCAAAAAAATCATTATTAATAATAAAAATATCAAGGTAAAAAAAATCAATTCGATTTTTCATTTATTTTCATTTTTCTTTCCTATCCTCTCATGTTCCGCTTGGTTACTTCAATTGGTATATTGGATTGTTTATAAAGATTATTATATTTTTGGTATTGCAGTAAATTTTAGATATTTTAGAAGGAGAATGATGTGTTGTTTGTGGGTGAGTTTGAGGTGGTGCCTCTAGGTTCTCAATTATATGCGGTATGATTTGGTGGAATCTGGAAGAAGGAGTTGATTATATTAGAGATATTTGCGAGGGGTAAAAGGAGGGTTGAAAAGTAAAAAGTAGATAAGATAAGGTATTTTTGATGAGTACATCCTCAGTAGTTATTATTATGTTAGATGTGAGCATTCTGGAACAAGGCTATTTATATATATATAAATGAAGGATGATGCAGCATGATAGTAGAAAATTGTTAATTGAGGAAGGGTGCTGTTGCAATTAAATTCGTTGTGAATTGTAATATTACCTAGTCATTGAGTGCCTAGTCCTTACATTAGGTATGTTACCTTGTTTATATTTATTATAGGTTAGCTGATTACTTATTGTCAATAAGAAAAGATGTATCTAAAGTTCAATGTTTACAATAAACAATTCTTATTTCATGCAAGTGATAAGAATTGATAAAATGAGAATAACGTTTTAGAATGTGTGTCTTTCCAAGAGAAAGTGAAAGATGAGTAATAAATGAAAGTAGTGAATATGTGTCATGTGGCAAGAAGAGATGAATACTAGGTCCGGTTGTAAACGGATACAATATTATATGGAGTGTGTTGAACCGACCGGCTGGAACCGAAGAAAAATGATTGAGCATTATACTATTCATAAGTCTGAAGGAGAGAATGTGATTTTGGCAAGCGAGAATATATATCATATATATATCTGGTTTGTATGGGTATGGTTGTTCGCCACCTGTTCCAAGGAGACTGAAACTCTTACATTTAAGAATACCATTTATGAGGTCCGGTGTCGTGTCCTCTTTTAGCTCTTATGGTTGTAGTTCCTGTCTGTTACGGATTTCTCTACTAATTAATTACATGAGGCGGCTGTAAGGGCTTATTTCTTTCTTCGACTTCAGTATCTTCTACTGCTTGAATAATGTGTGATGCATGACACGCACCTTTACCCCCAGTCTTGGGATAAAAATTAAATGTATTATAAAAATCATATAAAATACCCAACTACTATATATATAAATATATATATATATATATATATATATATAATATATATATATATAATAATATATATAATATATATATAATATACAAAATACTATTATTATATATATATAATATATATATAATAGTTATATATATATAATATATATATAGTATATATTATATTATATATATACATATATATATATATAATATATATATATAAATATATATATATTATAGTAGGAGTATATATATTATATAATAATAGTAATTAATTATATATATATACTATATAGTATTATATAGTAAAGTATTAAAGATATTCCACCAGTTTGAATAAGGTTGAGAAAACACGTTTATGTTTATAATATTCTATATTATTTTATATATTATAATTAAATTATTATTATATTTATTATTATTTAAATTATATATTATATTTATTATTATTATTAATTGATTTTTATTATTATTATTATCATTAATTATTTCTATTATTTTATTGGTTATATTATTTATTATTAATTATATTGATGATCACCATTTATCTCTAATTATGTAATTATTTATTTTCATTAAACATTTATTAAATTTCTATTATTCTTATTTTAGTTTTATGTGCCTAAATTATTCTTATGCAGAAGCGTAGTTTATTAAAACTTTCCATATTGCTTAATTAATACTTTATTACCTTGCTTCTTCACACATGGCAACATTAAAAATTTATGAGGTATCGACTTATGGTACTAGCCCTGTCCTAATCTCTATCATTTTCAAGCCACATTTTTCAATATCTAACTTCAAGATTACAATAAATTCATGGGAGGTATATATTGTAATGAAACTTTAGAAAGAATTTATTATATTTTTACGTTTCTTTTGTTTTATATGATATGATCTTTAAAGTCATGTTATAAATCAACAATTCGTGATTATTTATCAAATACTGTGTATGCCATGGTGGTGAGTGAAATAGCATAACGAATTTATTAGTAGTGAGTATATTATTATTCAATAATTTTTATTAATGATTCGGCATAAATGTCATTATTATTGGTACCCTTGATGAGTTTATGTATTAGTGCTTATTGCTTTATCACGTTTTCCGAGTAAATTATGTCGTAGTAATTAATCTACTATTTATCATATACATCTATTATTATTCTAGTATTATTATTCTACATTGAGTCTCTAGTATACTCCTCTATTAATTCAAATGGTTTGATAACCTATTTCATGGTCCCAGTCCAGAAACCCCCTTTAGATATTAGCCAGTAGTATTTCACTTAGACTAGATAGGGACCAGCCACTATATACACCTTTTGTTTCATGTAATTGAATGTAACCATCTTATTGCTATGCGATAGTTTTCGCTACGCCACTATCACCTACGCGCAGCATTTTATCGATTAGCTTTAAACTTGACAATATCCACTCATAACATCCTATGAGCACTCATTCTCCTAATATCAAAATTATCCTATATGTAAGATGCGACAGAAACAAATACAAGGGTAACATTCACTTTAAAGTAACCAAAACGCTTAGGTCTCTCCAGTATAACCAATTTATCATATTTATCTCCAAATTATATCATAGTCAACCCCTTTATATTAGTATAAGACCTCACTACAATAATTATTTTATAATATTATATTTTATGTTATATTTATAATATTATATTATATTTTATATATATATGTTTCTATAAATATATAAAATGTAAAGTATTTAATAGTTAATGAAATATGGTAATTTTTAGAAAACCCAGGTCACTGAAAATACGAATAAAATATTAGTTAATTAAAATCAAATATATATAAAATATCAATACAAAATGCCAAAATCTTTTTGTTCAAAATTTAAATCCTTTATAGGTATAACTATCACATATAACATCAATATACACCTTATATATCCCGCATAATTTAAAAAATCTATATATATAATAACTACAGTATATCTATAAACTATCTATCTAAATTTGTAGGAGTAACTACAATGTGTTTTCGTCTACGTATTTTTTTAGATTTTTATTTTATTAAGAAAATTAACTTTGTGTAGCCAATTAGTGACATACAATCACTACATTCTTCATGATATTTTATTGAATTTTTTTGATTTTTTTTTTATAGATTTCGTGTACGTCGATCCAAACCGTCCCGAACATATACAGATTATAATTAATTACTGAGTAAATAATGTATAATTGAGTACATGAATAAATAGGAAAGACAAAAATGATAAATTAAACATTTATACTTTAATAAACTTCTTTATGTATCAATGACTCACAACTATAGGCATTCTAATCTATTCTCTCTTCATTACTCTCTATATCTCTTACTCTAACTCTCTCTCTCTCTCTCTCTCTCTCTCTACTCTCTACCTCTCTCTCTTCTCTCTCTAATCTCCTCTCCTCTATCTAAATACTCACTATCTATATTCTATCTTATCTTTAATTAATCTATTATCATATTACTTAACTTCATACTATCTTTATATTACCATCATGTATAGTAATATCATTAGCTCTCCATGCTTAACAGTACACATTGAATCATATGTCGTGCATATCGCAGCTATAGCTAAAGACTAATCGCGCGTTCCAGAACGTACGCGCTTATCTATCATAAGCATTACTATATATTGAATGTACCACATGACGTACGTCAATTAATTACATGTCTAGCGACTAAAACCGTCTACTGTCTTTCATATCACTAGCGCTGCCACACGCCGCCTATATCTAATTCATTGACAACTATATGATGACTACTCACTAATACGCGTTACATAATGCACGTGATTAATATGCTCATTTACTTCCAACTGTACATGACGTTATAAGCAGTGACTCGCAGGTACGTCAGAAAGTTACCTTCGTGAAAGCGCTCTGCCCTATTAGCTGATAAGTGCGCCTTACGACTTATGCAATTAATGTAATTGATTTTAACACATTTTTGTCTAGTGATATACTATGCAGCGCTAGCTAACTACTGTACTACAGGAACTAATCTTGAAGAGCTGGTGATAATTAATGTGATGAAAGTTTTTGATATCGAGTCAATATGCGAGGTGTGAAAGTGACATGTATAATTAAAGTCGTGTCACTAGTTGTGTTCTACTCGATAAAGGAGTTTTGTTGTAGATTCAAAACAGAAGTTTAGTAACATTACAGAACAGAGAAGTATGATAAAAATTAATTCATACTTTTTTTTTAGAAATTTCTGCTAGCAAGTGGGCAATTGAGCTATACATGTGAATTTCTATTGGAGCTGATGAAAGTACCTATACAGAAAACAGAATAATTTCTGATCAAAATATTATTGAGCTATTGCAAAATTTCTTATTACAAGTACATGGATCAAATTTTTACGTAAGCGATTTTGAACATAAAGCATAAGCTTTATATATTCAAAGTTTTAAGCAATAGTATGAACGAGTCGAAAAATATTCGTAAATATGCACATATTATTGTCAGAAACCTATTATTTAAATCAATTTATATTTACACATAATATCTAACAAAACATATGTGCATAGATCTTTTCATTTATAACTGTTTAATTTTATAATGAGCTCAATTTACTATATCACTGTTATACTTATTGTTATATAACCACACACAACATATTAGCTTACATTAATTTTTACGTCAAGTTTACGCTGCACTTTCATTGTTACACAATATTACCTACCATATGGTATTAGACTTGTCTTCTATTGGATCGAAGTACACTGATCCAAAATCTGTCTGCTCACTTACTATTTCCGTACATGTTTTGACCGTGTTTGGTTCATGTTTAATACAGACATGAAGTCAACAAATAATAGTATCCCTTATTAAAAGCGTATCTATTCATACACTGTATCACATATTTATTGTTTATTATATACATAAATTAATGTAAGCATTTAATCCAACATGAACACAAATAATGAATCCTATTACATGGTAATAAAACTATGATAGTTTATAGGCCTATAGAATATATTTCATCCATTCGTTGGCCAAAATATCAGAATACCCCTAGATGTACTTCTCAATATAGTAACCCGAGGTCGAAGAGCTAGGCTCGGAAATCCAAATTCTCGAGTAGTGTTCAGAATTCTCACACTCTATAGAAAATGAATTGAAGGACAATAATTATCAATGATTACACATATACTAAACTTAAATTAGTACATAAATCATGTGTTAATTTAGTGACAGAGTGCGACATATCAGCTTAATACATTTACGTACAGCACAACCAATAGAGACCATGACTCAAAGTGCTTAGGTCTATTGAACTGAATTTCCCACCATGTTTATATCCTATGAACGCTAAGTAAAATTATATATCAATAATTAACATTGACTATAATAATTATGAATGAGAATGCTCGAATTGAATACCAACACTTCTTTGTAAGAACTTGGTGCCCCATAGGATCATAAATTGCTTCATATTAATCACACATAACGAGAGATCTCAACTTCCATTACTTACGAAGACATAGAAACACACTCACACATCACAAAAGAAACAGTCTGGAGCAGTACTACCTATTGCAGAAATGAAACCTGTGCCTCTAGGTATCAGACTAAAAAAGATGACATCATTATAAATATACACAAACTGTAGTATTGATTAAAGCAAACCATGAGCATATTTGAGCTCCACCATACATGTCAACTGCTCCAAGGCAGATGAGAAAATAGATCTTGAGCAACGTTTTCAAATATTATCATTATAATCAGTGATATACATTTCTCTATCTTAACCAACTATCAGTCTGTTTCTTTTATTATGTAAGTAGGTGTCCCACTCACAAAGTTTTGGTAAATTTCAAGAAAAAATTATTAAATTTAAAGAAAAGCACCTGCAGCAAACTATGCGTATGTTATTATCTCCCTGATTGTCGTAGTACACCAACTTCGTTGTGGAGAGCTAGGTCGATCCTAGATGGTAAATGAAGATCCAAGATCCAACACGATGAATGCACAAGAATAAACGAAACATACCTAATAAAGCCCACGTCCACATGCTCTCAATAAAAGTTAAGACATAGCTCGACCACTAGTCTAAAGATAATTAACATAAATTATTCTAACATATATTATATAAAATATAATTATACTGTAGTGATAGAAGAAACAGATATTATAAACATTCTAAAGAATTAGCTTTCCTATGATATATAATACCTTATCAACTCACATAATAATAATAAAAATAAATACTTTTAACAGAATAGCTAACGCTAATAGCTTCCTATTTTATTTGCCGCATTTTCAGTCAAACCAAATAAAAAATTATTTTGGAATTTTCTATTATGCCCCTTACTATGAAGATTCAAACTCTATATTTAAAGGTCTTAAATTAAGATATTAAAAAATTGCTTTGAAAATATTTTTAAAAAAATATAATATAATTCTAAATTGAATACTTATTTAGTATCATAATATACATATAAGAAGCCTACATACCCGATAAATATCCAAAAATATTAAAAACTACACTACAAAAATTATATTAATCATAAAAATTATAATAAATTCACAAAGCGCAATGGAATTTATCACTAAGAGACTACCTCAGCATCAATACAATAACAATTAAATATATTTAATTATAAGAATAAATCAAGTGGTAATGTTAATTATTTTATTATGTAGGCTTGGACACTAGTAGTAATGGCAATGATTTACAAAAGGATATAGCCATTGTGTTGTATATTATATTGACATATAGTACAAATAATATATATATCATTTATATAAGTGTTACTGTATTTATCTTATAACTTCTTATTTTTATGTTTAATATAAACCTTATGTAAAAAATGAAAAATAAAGAAAATTTATAGGTAGATGAGCACATGTCAAGGCTTTATTAATTTTTTAAATAATAGTTTTTGGTTTATATATATTGCGACACATATTCGCTAACTCACTATGTGCTTTTATCAAAACTATATTAATTTATAAATACATATTTTACAATATAATTTTTACAATTATATAATTTATTATATAAAAATTATTATTTACTAATTTTATAATCTGAGTTGTATGGACATTCTAGGGGGTCCTAATATTGAGTGGCTATTCTCAAATTATTAATATTTTATTGGTTCAGTGAACTGGGTAGACAGTTACTAAAAGAGGACCATAATGTGGATATGTCTTATAAGTATATATTTCTTTATGATTATAATTGAGTAGATGAACTGAGACATCATAGATAGAGAATTACATTATGAGTATACTATTATTTTATTTATATTTTATAATTATATATAATTATTATAATTATGGTGTGACTGGGACAGTCTCAACTGGTCCATGTGCGGCTTCAAAGTAATTCTATAGAACTCATGCAACTATTTATATTCACTACCACCTGCCTCAAACCTCACTATTTACATAGAAGGGCCACTAATATTTCAAAAGCCAAAAAGAATTTATGACCATTCCAAAAAACTCAAAGTACTTATTCAAGAAAATCCAGTCTTATTATTATTAATGTAAGCTAGGCTGTAGCCCTATGGATAATCTAGAATTCTACAAACCTGAATAAATGGATCCGTCATATTTGGTTAATTTACTATTGAAATCAAACACTTAAAGGAAAAAAAATCTTTTGTATTATTTATAAATAAATTAAAACTACTTAAAACACACTCAGGAACTTGGACAAATACTACAAAAACAAAAATCCTGAATTCTTCGAAACTGAAACTGAATACTGAACCGCCAGCGTTTGAATTTTATAAATACATTCTATTAGAAATGGCTAAAATTTTCAACAATATCCTTTTATTATGACGTCATATCTCTCCACAAGTAATTAATTTCCAAAGTTTACCCCATAGGATAAATTTTTATAAGGGAAACTTTGTTAATTTCTTTGTCTAAATTTTAATTTATATATATATATATATATATATTAGAAACTTTATTATTATTATATATATATTTTTATTTAATATATATATATATATATATATATATATATATATATATATATATATATATATATATATATATATTTATATATATATATATATATATATATATATTATATAAAGAGTATATATATATATATATATATATATATATATATATATAAATATATATATATATATTATATATATATATTAGAGTTGATATGCTATATATATATATATATATATATATATATATATATATATATATATATATATATATATATATATATATATATATATATATATATATATATATATATATATATATATATATATATATATATATATATATATATATATATATATAGAGAGAGAGAGAGAGAGAGAGAGAGAGAGAGAGAGAGAGAGAGAGAGATATGGGCATCGTTACTCAAAAAAGTAATTCCGCTACCGTTACTCCGTTACTTGGAAAAAGTAACTCCGTTATTGTTATTCCTTTTCTTTGAAATGAAAAGTAAAAGTACCGAAAGTGCAGTTACTCCGTTACTTTTAGCTAATGACTACGACATTAATTATGGTATCTTAGGTAATTTATAGAAATTATAGGTTTGTGTATATTAAATTTTCAACATTATCATTATTATTAAAAAAATTTACTAAAAATTTAATAATTATTACATAACAAATTAATAATTATAAATCAATTACAAACACGTATATATTTGTTTGTTCATTAGTTTTTGGCATTCCTTTATGAGGTTGCATTTTTAATGTCTTCTGCATTCTGTTGATTACCCTGTAATTTAAATGAAATATGCACTTTAATTAGGATAAACTTAAACAACAACA
>JABUQX010076703.1:0-2500 GCA_015478945.1 Trachelipus rathkii | reverse complement strand
TGGATGAGAGTGGAGAGTGACCTACCTAATATATGCGGATAATTTGGTTTTGTGTGGCGAATCTGAAGAGAATTTGAGAGGATTGGTAGAGGGATTTGGCAGGGTGCGTAAAAGGAGGGGTTTGAAAGTAAACGTAGATAAGAGTAAGGTTATGTATGGTTTTGAGTGAGGACAGTCCTTGGTGTAAAGCTATGATGGATGGTGAACAGCTGGAACAAGTGTCTAAGTTTAAATATTTAGGATATATGTTTGATGAAAAGGGAACGGACGATGCAGAGTGCAGTAGGAAAGTTGTGAATGACAGGAAGGTGGCTGGTGCAATTAAATCCTTGGTGGATGTAAAAGGACTAAGTCTTGAGTGAGCTAGGGTCTTACATGAAGGTAGGTTGATACCTGTGTTAAGGTATAATAGTGAAACTATGGTTTGGAATAAGAGGTATAGATCTAAAGTACAATGTGTTCAGATGGACAATCTTAGGGGCGTGTTAGGTGTGAGAAGAATTTATAGAATGTGGAATGAACGTATTAGGGAGTTTTGTAGTGTGAAGAAAGGAGTAAATGAGAGAATAAATGAAAGTACATTGAGATAGTCGGTTGGTTAAGCCTATATATATATATAGTGGTGAGTGTGCTGGGAATCGACTGGCTGGGAGACGGAAGAAAAAGTGGATTGAGTCAGTAAAGGAATGCCTGGAAGAGAGAAATGTGAGTTTGGTAGAGGCGAGAAGAAAGGTTCTTATAACAAGAGCGAATGGCGGGGTTTTGTGAGGGGGTATGGTTATGGCCCACCTGGGCCAAGGGATGAACCCTACATTGACAAGATGCCAGCCATAGTGAGGGTCCGTCGTGAAGTCCTAGGGTGGATTTTTCTGATTGCGACGAGTTCTCACTAAAGGATATAAAGGGGGCGGTAAGGTTGGGCTTTCTTTTCCGACTTGGGTCATATTCTTCCACTGCTTTTCTGTTTCCGGTGCATGTGACGCACCTTAACCCCAGTCAATGGGGAAAGGGGGGTGGTGATGCTGATGATGATATTAATTATATAGATATAACCACGTGTATACCTCTACTAAAGCCTAAAGGTAGAGATATCGACTCGTGCGGTGTTTGAGGACGTTGTTTCGACCCTCCCTCCTCTCCCCTCCTCTCGCTCCCCCATGTGCATTCTAGGAAGAAACTTCCTGGAGAGCTCCCTTCCTTGATAAGTCAATGCCCAAATGCCTGAGAGGTGCTAACTTATCAGTAATAATAATAATAATAATAATAATAATAATAATAATAATAATAATAATAATAATAATAATAATAATAATAATGATAATAATAATGATGATGATGATGATGATGATGATGATGATAATAATATTGATCCTTATGAGTTTCGTGGTTCAGAGAATTTAGTTTTTTTTTATTGTTATTATATGATACTAACAATAAATTCCAGTGGGAATAAACAGGATTAAAAAAATTTTAAATACAAAAAAAAAGTAATTATTTAATAAAATCGTACTTTTTTAAGCGTCGTACGTTTGGCAGCTGCCGAGAAGCGAGAAGACTACGTAAATGCAAAAAATCTTATTTAGAAGAATCCGAAAACAAAGAGAAAAAAAGTTAAGGCAAATTAGATCCATCTAGCTTATGTATAAGCTTACTGCATCGTCGATCTATATATGTTAGGTTATAGGTTTACTGCATCGTCGATCCACATATGTTAGGTTATAGGTTCACTGCGTCGTCGATCCATAAATGCTATTTTATAGGTTTACTGCATCGTCCATCCATATATGTTAGATCATAGGTTTACTGCATCATCGATCCATATGAGTGTTTTTTTTTTTTTTTTTTTTACGGCCTTCTAGTTCAGGTTATGATAAATATTGTTAATTTTACACAAAATCAATATGTGAAAAAAAGTCAATAAGGAGCGAAAATTCTCCACGAAACATTTTTTTACCCGGCCTTAAATTCTTTCCCGTTTTAGCACTGAAATGAGATTTCTTTCTCATTCAAAATTAACGTTTTTGCTTACTTTATTAATTAACTTTTAATATTTTCATATTTCGTATCTCTCGTTCCCATCTTAATTAATTACTAGTATCATATACTAATAATATATGAAAAAAAAAGTAAAAAAAAAACATTTATATGCACTATGAAACTCATTATTATTATTATTATTATTATTATTATTATTATTATTATTATTATTATTATTATTATTATTATTATTATTATTATTATTATTATTATTATTTACCTTTTGAGCTTCTTCAGGGTACCACATTGGCGTCTCGAATTGATGATTTTGGCACTCGATGCATCTTTGTCCAGTCAAGGCAAAGCGCACTTCGCCTCTGTTGAGCGAAACATTGAACTTATAGTAGAACACAACCACACCATGCATGCTGGTCCATCCATGTTGACAGGTCTGATAAATAATAATAATAATAATAATATAAATGCGAAACGGTTAAACACCCACCCAGTTGAACGAAGCATG
>JABUQX010076702.1:40000-48385 GCA_015478945.1 Trachelipus rathkii | reverse complement strand
ATATTGAGAATGTTCCTGTCACATTCTCAAATGTTCCAATTATGTTCTGAGAATGTGACATGAACATGAGAATGTCGCTAATAGTATTATCATGAGAATGTTCCTTGACATCCGGCAGGATATTGAGAATGTTCTTAGAAGAACCCGTAATTTATTCTTTGTTCAGAATATTAATAAGAACATGAAAGATCTGTTTATGTTAAACCTGAGGAACATTTCTGTGAATATCCCCCGCTGAATTTTAAGATGTTTCTAGGAAATTCGCATTGTTCAGGAAATATTTGACATAGGGTCCTTGCAAATGTGTTGGAATGTGATTGACATATGTTACCAATTTCTAAACGTTCTCTCTGATAACCTCCGAAAAATAACAAAAAAAAAACAAACACGTACTTGGATTAACATAATAATTTCTATATTATCCTAGTACGTGTGTTTGTTTTGTTTTTCGAGTTTTTTTTTTAATTTTTTAATTCAGAAGAACGTTTGAGAAGATTGGTAACATATGTCAAACACATTCCACACATTGCAGGGACCATATATCAAAATATTCCCTGAACATTGCGAATATTCTAGAAACATTCTTAAAATTCAGGGGGATGTGCACAGAATGTTCTCAGGTAGTTAAATAAAACATCTTTCTACACCTGCATTTTTCGTGTTGTTGAATAGAATTATATTCATTAACGGATCCTTTGAACAGCTCTCATCTTCAGAGTCCCTTTCTTGGTCCGTTACCTCTTCAAAGTCGGAAGGGATCTCATTCAAAAGAGAATCAACATTGACATCATTTTGTATCGGCTTTCTTCTATGAGTACTCATCTATGGATATAAAATATATATTATATAGTATATATATATATATATATATATATATATATATATATATATAAAATATATATATATAATAATATATATATATATAATATATATATATAATATATTATATATATAACACGAATGTGAATTTTTTGACATCTGCGGATGCGGAGATCCGGATATCACTTATATATATATATATATATAATAAATATTATATAATATATATATATACATATATAATATATATATATATATATATATATAATATATATATATATAAAATATAATTTATATATTAATATATATATATATATATATATAATAGAATATATAATATATATAATATAAATACATATATATATATATATATATATATATATATATGAGAGAGAGAGAGAGAGAGAGAGAGAGAGAGAAAGTATTTGGAAAGTGTTCGTATATATATATATATATATATATATATATATATATATATATATATATATTATATATATATATATAATAATAATATATATATATATATTAAGATCATTTATTATTCAAAGCTAGCGCTGGACCTACAACAACAGAGGTGAAGGGCCCTAATGCTGAAACTCCCAAAACGATTTTAGGGCAGATGAAAAAAAATAATAGATTAATATAGAACTACAAAAATTACAATGAATAGCAGATAAACAAAAACTACAGCTGGTTCCAATTTTACAAGCCCACTCAATCCTGAGCATTTAGGAATAAATGCGACGTCTATAGAAGGAAACTACATGAAATAACAATGTATAGTATATATATCATACATACATAAATATATATATATTATAATATATATAATAATAAAAATATTATATATATAATATATATATATATATATATATATATAATATATATATATACTATATATATATATAATATATATATATATATATATATATATATATATTATATATATATATATTATTTATATATTATATATATTATATAATATATATTATAATATATATATATATATATATATATATATATATATATATATATATATATATATATATATATATATATATTAAAAAATAATTTAATTAAAATATCAGAACTTACCTTTTAACACTATAAAAACTTAATTAAAAACGCAACAAAGTTTGACTGAGGGATTTGAGACTTGAACTGATAAAAACCGAATATGTTGTTTATATTTGAAAAATAGATGCCAGATATCACAGGAAAACAAAAATTTCATCCTTTCTTGAGCATGCTGTCAGCATATAATGTAATTAGGAAAAAATAGTAAATTTAACAGTCTTTTTAAAATACGGTATTTTAAAGTACTGTTAGTCCTGAAAGGGCTAATTAATTTTTATTTTTCAATTTAATTTTTGCCAGAAGGGGGAGAAGGAGTCTCGCTGCCAGAAGAAGTTCCAAATTGCCAGGCGTAACATATGATATTTAGACGTATTATTTTCAATAATTTATTAATAATTTTAATTATTTTATTAACAATTAATAAAATATTTTTTCCTTTTCCGGCATTAATATATATATATATATTAATATATATATTATTATTTTATATATATATATAATATATAATATATAATACTATATTATAAATATATAATATATACTATATATATATATAAAATCATAATAATATATATATTACTATATATATATATATATATATATATAATAATTAATATATGAACGTACTTTATATATATATATATATATATATATATATATATATATATATATATATATATTATATATATAATATATATATATTTATAATATAATAAAATATATATATAATATATTATATATATATATATATATATATATAATATATTATATATATATATAATATATATAAATATATATATATATATATATTTACACAAATATATTATATATATAATATATATAATATACTATATATATATATATATAATATATATATATATATATATATATATATATAATATATATGGTCAATTGCCATGGTCAGTTTCAGATCGACTATAATTTATAATTAACAGCTCTGACTCTGATCCACAACCCTGTTTTGAAGAAGTTACCAAGAATATTCATAGAATGTTCAAAAATTTTCAATACAAGAACGTTCTTTGGTAATTTGCTTATCACATTCTGAGCACATTCCACAACCAACCCTTATGAAGAAGTTCCAAACTGCCAGGCGTAAGATGATATTAAGACGTATTATTCTCATTAATTTATTAATAATTTTAATTATTTTATTAACAATTAATAAAATATTTTTTTTTTCGGCATTAATATATATATATATATATATATATATATATATATATATATATATATATAGTATATATAATTAAATTAATATATATATATAATATATATATATATATATATATATATATAATATATATATAATATATATATATAATATATAATATATATATATATATATATCCACTATATATGGTCCATTGCCAGTGGTCAATTCTCGATCGGCTATATAATTTATAAATTAACAGCTCTGATTCTGACCCACAACCGGTTTTGAAGGAGTTACCAAGAATATTCATAGAATGTTCAAAATTTTTCAATACAAGAACGTTCTTTGGTAATTTGCTTATCACATTCTGAGCACATTCCACAACCAACCCTTATGGAATATGCTTTTGATAATTTTCTAAGCATATTCTAAGACGTTTTATTTTTCATGTATTTATAATAATGTTATTATTTTATTGACATTAATAAAATATTTTTTCTTTTCCGGCATTTATATATAATATATTATTATATATTATATATTATATATATATATATATATATGTATAATGTTGATATAATTTCTCATTTAAAAATATGCACATAAATATAAATATAACTGAACATTGTGGGACATGTTGAAACTGCGGTTGCGACAGCTGCAACCTCCGCGCCAGGAAGCTTCCAGCTGCTGGGGCAGGCGGTGGGTCGCATATGGGATCAGATTTCCGTGGAGGACATTCGGCACCTCATTGAGAACATGCAACGACGGTGCCAAGCCGTTATCTATGCCAGAGGTGGTCATACACTTTATTAAATAACACCATCCACACACAAACCCTTTACCGTGATGACATCCCACATTGGAGGAAATGCATCAATCACATACAGGACCAATTCGAAGGATCCCAGGAAATTCCTGGGGCCTCTAGGCAATCTTACCACTATATAATGTGTTCCCGATGCCATGTTATTTGCATAATAAATAATAATAATAATAATAATAATAATAATAATATAATAATAATAATAATAATTAATAATAATAATAATAATAATAATAATAATAATAATAATAATATAATAATAATAATATAATAATAATAATAATAATAAATAATAATAATAATAAAATAATAATAATAATAATAATAATAATAATAATAATAATAATAATAATAATAATAATAATAATAATAATAATAATAATAATAATAATAATAATAATAATAATAATAATAATAATAATAATAAACGATTTATTGTGCAACGGGTGGTTTGCCCCGTATATTATTTTAATATTACGTGTAGTTAATATTAATGCAGTATAGTTTACTACAGAGAAGTGAGGTTGAAAAGATTTATCCAACCTGAAGCCCTAGATCTATGCCTATGAACAGCATATATATGATAATTGTTCTGTATTTGAAATAACGTAATATAATTAAACATTTACGAGAAATTATTGCAATAAATAGAGATTCCAAGAATAGAAATAATAACATTAAAAGTGGCAATACATGTATTGTATACAGTATTATGCAGAATTGGGAATATAATTATTGAGTTAAAACAGAAGAAAGCATGAAAGCAAAATGTTTAACTGAAAGAACGGCAAACAAAGTTCAATTTGTAAAGAAAAATAGCATCCCCTTATCGCAAGTATTTAATTGACTTTGCCCACCATCCTTTACGTTGAAACTTTAAGCTAAAACGTAAAGTTTTTGCATTACTTCAAATTCAATTATTTCTCTTATTTTCCGTATTTTTTTTTTTTTAGCTTTGCTTTTTTTTTTTGTTTGTGCTTATTTTCTTTTTATACTTTAAATTAATTAATCTGATTCAAACGCAACGGACAGAATATATTTTAAAAAAAAACAATTTATTAGCACGTTTTTTTTGCCACAGTTTAAGCAAAACAAATTTTAGTATAAAAATTTGAAGCAACTTAATTGCAAAAATACTTTTTCCTTTTTATATATTTTTTTAGCTTTTACTTCGCTTACTCGTGTTCAAATTTTACTTTTTTGTATTATAAAAATGAATTTTTATTCTTTTTTATTTTTATAATTTAATAACTTTCGTTATTTCAAGTACTTTGCATGTATAAAAAAAAATATATTTCATTTCGTAGGTATTTTACACTTAATTTAATTGTTACCTCGCTTAAGCGGGAATAAGTGTTTGTATAATAATAATATATATATATATATTATATTATATAATATATTATATTATACTATATATATATATATATATATATAATATATATATATAACCATATATATAATATTATATATAATATAATATAATATATATAATATATATATATTAATAGTTATATATATATAGTATATAGGCACTATTCCTACTTTGAAAGGATGTTACATAAAAAGACATGATATCGAAAAAGTCGCCGAACACTACGTGGGAAGCCTTACAGTTCACGTGTTAGTCTAAAATCCAATTAGAGTAGCGCAAGAGTGCAAAAAGTTTTTTTTATCATGCTAATTTTTTTGTTAATTTTTTTTGGTTTATTTTTTTAAATTTTTTTTTAAGGGGCTCGAGCCGACGGTGGGACAGAGAGGGACGAAGTCCCCCCCCGTCCTCCATCGCTAAGGTCGAGAGATCCTGACTCGCTGTCCATCTTTGCGATTTAATCTTTTAGTTAAAAAAAAAAAGTTTTTGGCAACTCTGACGCTCTAATTGCCTTGAAATAATCGAAAAAAATCGATTATATCGTTCGTTCAATATATATCGGTTAACATCCTTTTAAAGGACAAGTTTTAATGGAACTTGTCCTTTAAAAGGATGTTAACCGATATATATTGAACGAACGATATAATCGATTTTTTTCGATTATTTAAAGGCAATAGAGCGTCAGAGTTGCCAAAAACAGTTTGTTTTTTTTAACTAAAGGAATACCCAAGATAAATCGCAAAGATGGAACGAGTCAGGGTCCCTCGACCTCAGCGGGGGACGACGGGGAGGACTTCGTTCCCCGTCCCCGTCATACCGTCGGCGCAAGCCCCTTAAAAAAAAAAATTAAAAAAAAAATTAACAAAAAAATTTGCAAAAAATTAGCATGATAAAAAAAACAATTTTTGGCAACTCTTTGCGCTTCCCTTCTATTAGAGTTTTTAGCATAAACACGTAGACACTGTTGGCTCCACGCGTAGTTGGCAGACTTTCGAATATCCTGTCTTTTATGTAACATCCTTTTAAAGGACATAGCTATTATATATAATAATTATATATATATTATATAATAATATATATTATATATATATATATAATATATATATATATATATATTATAGTATATATTAATATAATAAAATATATATATATATATTATATATATATTTATAATATATTAATATATATATATATATATATATATATAATATATAATATATATATATATAATATATATAATATAATATATATATATATATTATATATAATTATATATAATATATATATATATATATATATATATATATATATATATAATATATATATACATTTATATATATATAATATTATATATATATATATATATATATATAATATATATATATATTATATATATATATATATTAATATATATATAATATTATATTATAATAATTTATTATAGTAACCTCTGTAAGATATGCCTTTAGTTGTAGGTTCTAGTATCCCCAACACTACTGAAAAAATCTTTCTACAAAAAAAAAAAAAAAAAAATTGATGATTAAGAATTAAAAAAGTTGGTGTTCTATAATGTTCCTTGCAAAATTGTCAGTATCTTTATTATTGGAGAATTTTGATTTAAAAGAAGGCAATACCAACAGTTTCCTACTCTCTTAAAAAATTGATGACCGCTAATTCATCTCTGCAGAAGGCTAGAGAAGAGAAGGACACAGGATCGATGTGCAAATATAGAACTGATAACTCCCGTGATATAAACTCCAAAGGACAATGATTAGATCTTTTTAATTAGATGTAAATAGTTTTAATCATTTTAAATGCAATGCTCTTGATGATTTCACCAGTTTTATTCTAAAATTTTTTGATAAATGTCTAATTTTATAAAAACATCTAAATAACATATCACGTTAAACAAAAAAACTAATTTAAAAAAATTACTTATGCACCCATAATATTTTAATAAAGGTTTTTAGTACGAGTCTTAATAAAAGAGGGCGGTATGTCCTCTCGACAGCTTTTTGTGGTTTTATTAGTTTTATTTTGTTTTATTTCTGTGGGGTTCATTAATATATATATTACACTTTATTGTGTTTCCTACTGCTTATATATAATATAATAATAATATATATATATATATTAATATATATATATATATACTTTTATATTATATAATATAATAATATATAAATATATATTTAAAAATAATAATATATATACTATATATATATATATAATATAGTTATATATATATATAATATAATAGTAATATAATAATAGTTATAATTATAATATATATATATATTATTTAATATATATATAATATATATTATATATATATATATATTATATATATATATATATATCTATATAATAATATATATATATATTATATATATATATATATAGTATATATATTATATATATATATATATATTATTTAAATATATATATTATAATAAATATATATATATATATATATAAATATATATATATAGTATATATAATATAATATATATATAATATATATATAATATATAATAATATAAATACTTACTATATATATATATAGTATATATATAATTATTGATTATATTAATTATATTTAATATGGTTCTAATTGATCGGTAGTTTTTTTATAATTCAGTGGTAAATCTGATTTTAAAAGTGACTGGAATACATAAAAAAAATCAATTAAGAACATTATATTGGATTTAAACAAGCGCTAACTACCAAATGCATTGACAGAGGAGTACGCAGCACCGCTGAGGGTCCATCAACACTCAATTCATAGAGATATTATACAGCCTACCCCTCCTATATTAAGTCGGCACACACGAAGAAACCCATGATTCTACTCAACGCTTGATGTTAGCTCCAAGTTAATTGTTTACATTCTTTGATAAAACTTTTTTTTAATTTTAAAAACAATGCTGTTAATATTGAAATTTAATATTAACGTCATTTCCTAATGTAATAGTAAAAATAACCGTAATATGAACTTAACAAGGACATATATATATATATAATATATATATATATACATATATATATCTATATCTTATATATAGCAGACAAAATATATATATAAATATATATAATTATATATATTATATATAT
>JABUQX010076702.1:25000-30000 GCA_015478945.1 Trachelipus rathkii | reverse complement strand
TTGAACTCTTCTTAGAAACACAATAACATAAATTAATTATATATGAAACTGGGACTAAAAATTCTGACACTTAATAACATAGTTTTTGAATATATACATTATTACTTTCCTATTGAAATGTTTAGCGTTGTCATTACTTTAATATTATCAATTAATTATCAATATGGAGATTTGATCGGGTACCTATAGATCAATTATGACGTCATTAGTCTTTCCGAAGTTGTTGGAGAGTGGCATATTGGAGAGATTGGATGAACTATTAACACTTGGTGACAGACCACACTGTTTTAGAAAATTTTAAATCTTCTGATAAGTATTTATAAATCTCATTGTAAATGCCATACATAAAAATAGTTTAAATAGTTTTTTAAACACACGACAAAATAAAAATGGAGTAAGGAGGGAGGAAATTATGACCCTATTTGTTCTGCATGTATGTAAACTACGTAATATAAATAATTGTTGAAAGTAAAATAGTATCTAAATTGGGACTTTATGTCCAGTATTATTATGTATGCTGATGATTTAGTAATGCTTGCATCTTCATTAATTGTCCTTCAAACACTTCTGCGTAAGGCTGAATAAAATCATAACAGATATACGTTTGGTTATAAATACTGAAGGAGTTTGGCTGTGAATTTTATTAAGAAAAATGGAAAATAGATGAAAAATCTAATAGAACTTAAACTATTAAGGGGCTTTATAAGATATATGACGCCAGAAAAAAAGATGCCTAAGATTTTATGTTAGCAATTATTTGGAAAAAAAAGTTGGATATAAAAAGAGACAGAATTAAATTTTTGGGTAAATTTAATTTTATTATGGGAAGATTCCAATTCTTAAATTATTATATGTTGTTATACCTTTTTAAATCATACTCTACTCCATTTTACGGGGCAAATTTATGGTTAAACTTAGGTAATAGTAGGCAATTGATGAGGCAATTTGAAATTGGTTTTCATAATGCCTTAAACAAAAAAAAAAAAAAATACTAAAAATTTCATCGAGCGTTGGTAATCAAGATGTTTGTAATAAATTTGGAATTTTAATGTATAAACTTTACTTGAATTATATGAAATTGGGTACAATTTTTAGATTATTTAATGGACCACGTGAATTTTTAACTATAAATCGATCCTTACTGATAACAGATTGATTGGTATAGGAATTGAATCGATATTTGAATCAAAACAATTATTTTTATTATTATTATTATTATTATTATTATTATTATTATTATTATATTCTTATTATTATTATTATTATTATTATTATTATTATTATTATTATTATTATTATTATTATTATTATTATTATTATTATTATTATTATTATTATTATTATTATTATTATTATTATTATTATTATTATTATTATTATTATTATTATATTAATATTAATATTATTATTATTAATATGATGCTAATTATTATTAATTATTATTATGAATATTATTATTGTTATTATTATTATTATTATTATTATTATTATTATTATTAATATTAATATTAATATTAATATTAATATTTATATTTATATTTATATTAATATTAATATTAATATTAATATTAATATTAATATTATTATTATTATTATTATTATTATTAAAATATCTATGTTTTCTGGATACCTTGCCTCAAATTCTTTCAGTGTTTAATTTTAGTTTGATATAAATCTTTGATACATCACATCTTTAAATTCATATAATACATATATATATATTATTGTTATATATTATATATATATATATGTTATATATATATATTATATTATATATATATATATGTATATATATATGTTATTGTTATATTATAAGGTTGTTATGCTAAGAAATATATAGCATATTGTTGGCTATTACATAAACATATATTATTGCTATTAGAAAGAAGAGTTATATATATATATATATATATATATATATATATATATATATATATTATATATATATACATATACATACATATATTATAGCAGTTAGAAGAATATTACTAAGGCTGCTGGTTATTACATAAGATGACTGTATATAATATATATATATATATATATATATATATATATATATATATATATATATATATATATATATATATATATATATATATATCAACTCCTCCTAGAAAGTTTCGCCCCGTCAGCTGGTCCAGCGTCTTCTCCTCTGGCCCGAAATCACAACACTGAACACTCCAGAAAAGCAACTTCTCAGCTCAATGGTTTGGACGCCAGTCCTCGAGTTAAACACTCTCAGGTAGGGTTTTCGCCCTTTCAGTAGAACTAGCATCTTCTCCCATTAGGCCTCAAAACTGCCTTCCTAGAGCTCTCCAGAGGAGCTTGCTTATTGGGCGCATAAGATACCAACGCTGGTCCAAGAGTAATGCAAGCAAAAGGAAAGGACCGGGTTGCTAGCCCTGTCGTCCTATAACCATGAGAAGAAGATCTTCATATGATTTGACCACGACGAAACATCCAATATTACAATTAATATTGCATTAATTGCAATATAATAATTAATATATATATACATATGTTATATATATATATAGTATATATATATATATATATATATATATATAGCAGCAATATATAAATATAAATATAAATATATATATATATATTAAAATATAAAAAATATATATATATATATATATATATATATATATATATATATATATATATATATATATATATATATATATATATAGTATATATATAATATATTATATATATATATATTATTATATTATTATTATATATATATACATATATATATATATACATATATATTATTATTATTATTATTATTAGATATGTTATAAATATATATATATATATATATATAAACATATGTTATTATTATTATTATTATTATACATATATATATGTTGTTATGTTATATGTTAGGTTAGTTACATATATTATATATATTATTATTAGATATATATATATAAATAGAGCATATTACTATATATATATTATTATTATATATATTATTACATATATATATATATATGAGTATGTTATTATTATATATATATATATATATATATATATATATATATATATATATATATATATATATATATAGTTATATATATATAGTTATATATATATATATATATATATATATATATATATATATATATATATATATATAAAGAATATATATATATAAATATATATATATATATATATATATATATATATTTAGGTATATAGCAGAGGTATATATATATATATATATATATATATATATATATATATATATAAATATATATATATATATATATATATATCAGAGGCGACTCCAACATTCGTGCTTCTCATGCTTAGCACGAGCTAACATTATAGAAACGATCGATTTTTACAAGTTTCATAATGTTACGATAAAATTCCTTTATTTTTTTGTACCATCAAATAAAAATTAAATTACATAATAAATATAAAAGATTATGAAAAATTGATTGCAAAAAGGTAAGAAAAACTGCTATTAAATAACGCTTTTATTCCATTAAAAATGGTGCCAGTTCCTGCTCAAATTGAATAGCGGTGATGGTGTCTGTGAATTTAGAGTACAAAATTGTTTATAAATACTGTTTATAAATATGTTTAAATACTATACATAATAAATAATAATTTTTATAAAAAAGAATATTTAATAAAATAAATAAAATAAGAAAGAAAATAATAAAATACTTAAGAATAAGAAAAAAAATAACTTGAAATATTAAAGTTAACCATGGAATCAACTCTAAACTAAAGAAAACGTTTAAGATAGGAATAACTCAACTAATAAATATATATAGTTATAAAGAAGGTTGGGTTATATATATATATGTTATATATATGGTAGTGGGTATAAAGGTTGGATATGGTTGCATATATATGTTGCTGCTATTGTTAAGTATATCTATAGTATATATATATATATATATATATATATATATATAAATATATATATATATATATATATATATATATATATATATATATATATATATATATATATATAAGGTTAACATTAAATATATACAAGCGTGTTAAATATATTTACAATGATTTTATATATATAAGGTTAACATTAAATATAATTATTATTATATATATAAATATATATATATATATATTATTATGTTATATTATTATATATATATATATATATAGGTATATATATATATATATATATTTATATATATATATATATATATATATATATATATATATATATATATATATATATATATATATATATATATATATATAAAATTGAGAGAGAGTGGTGATTGAGAGAGAGAAAGTATAGAGAGAGAGAGAGAGAGTCCACGGTAAGAGAGTTATATATATATGTGTCTATATATATATATATGTGTTCTTATCTATATATATATATATATATATATATATATATATATATATATATATATATATATATATATATATATAATATTGAAAGTTAGTTGTATATATATATATATATATATATATATATATATATATATATATATATATATATTTATTATATATATATATATATATATATATATATATATATATATATACATATATATATATATATTTATAAGACAGATATAGGTAATATTAGTGTATATTATTATTATTATTATATTCTATCTATATAGAATCTCTAGTTCTTATATATATATATATATATATATATATATATATATATATATATATCCCCACAGCCTCACGCCGTGGGTCAGGGGAACAATGACGGATTTGGTATCAGTAACAAATTTAGAACTGCTAACACACACTCACAGTTCGTGATATGATAAGAAAATTAACACACCGTTTACCTCTCAACAGCCAGGGTCTGGGTTCAAGGTCTGGTCTGGCTCCGGTTTGTTCGGGTTTGGTTCATGTTCGGTTCCTCAAGCCTGGGTCTGGGTTCGCCTGGGCTCTGCCTGCCTCGGGTTCGGTTTGGGTTCGGGTTCAAGGTCTGAAACCCACAATAGAGATGTTTGTTTTCCCTTTATCATGTT
>JABUQX010076702.1:0-2500 GCA_015478945.1 Trachelipus rathkii | reverse complement strand
ATTATTATTTAAAGTATTAACAATTCAATAGTTTTACCTCCCTCCAGGATACGAACGCTGGACTCCGCGTCGCTGAGTGAACAGCAGCCGAGAGCTTTATCCACTAAGCCATCCACTTTCCCAAAAAAGAAAGTTTCAAGCATAGCTTTTAAAGCTCTCGGTTTCGAATCCCATAATTGCCGAGTACTCAAAGGCCTGGCCCCCAAAGTATTAAATGAGTCACAGGAGATTTTACTCTCCCTCAGCAGGATACGAACGCTGGACTCCGCGTCGCTGAGTGAACAGCAGGTTTTAGAAAGAACAGATCAACAACTGAAGCCCTTGTTTGTTTGACTGAAAAAATATATGAAAATATAGAAAATAAAAATTGAACTGCACTTATATTATTGGATCTTACAAAAGCTTTTGATACAATAGATCATGATATACTACTTAACAAAATGAATAAGATGGGAATAAAGGGAAACACACTACAATGGTTTAAAACATATCTAAGTGGAAGATCTCAGTATGTGAAAATAGGTGAAACATGCTCTGAACCACTACAAACAACTTGCGGTGTTCCACAAGGATCTATTCTTGGCCCATTATTATTTACATTGTATACCAATGATGTATTTAATTCACACGACTCTTTCATGGTCTCATTTGCTGATGATATTTCAATATTAATAAAGGATAAAAATCCGGCTACACTATCACTAAAAGCAGCAGACGTCTTAAATAAGATCACAACATGGATAGATTCTAATAAACTTTCACTAAACTTGCAAAAAACGTCATACATCATAATAAGCAACAAAACTATAGCTGATAATTTCAACATAAAAATTAAAGGAGTTGACTTGAAAAGAGTCACAAATGCTAAAATACTTGGGGTAACGTTAGATGAAAAAATGACATTCAAAGAACATATCAACCAGCTAGTGAGTAAACTAGCGAAATATATGTATATACTAGTCAAATTGAAAAAATTCATTCCTTTATATATATTGAAGAAGATATACTATGCACATATACACCCATATCTATTATATTGTCTTCCAGTCTATGGCATAGCTAGCAAATCAGCTATTAATTCGGTTATTTTGATGCAAAAACGCTTCATCCGACTGTTAAGCCCAACTAAAAACTTCTATGAGCATACAGCACCTTTATTTAAAAAACTTAAAATGTTACAATTTGAAGACCTATTGAAGTTATCTCTATTAAAGGAACAGCACAAGATACTACAAAATAAGGCATGTAACTTCCTAATATCTAACTTTCATAATAACCAAATTCAAAGAGATATAAATCTAAGAAATAGTGCTCACGTAAATCCTCCTTTCTATAGGTTAGAAAAAGCTAGACAAGCAGTTAGCTATAAATGTGCTAAAGTCTATAACGATTTACCTCGAGAATTAAAAAATGAAAATTCTCTTATATCATTTACAAGTAAACTCAAAAAAAGCTATATAAATAAGTACTAATACTATTACTATATTGCCATTTACAAGTAAACTCAAAACAGCTGCATAAATAAGTACTAATAATATTACTATTTTATTATTATTATTATTATTATTATTATTATTATTATTATTATTATTATTATTATTATTATTATTATTATTATTATTATTATTATTATTATTTTTATTTTTATTATTATTATTATTATTATTATTATTATTATTATTATTATTATTATTATTATTATTATTATTATTATTATTATTATTATTATTATTATTATTATTATTATTATTATTATTATTATTTCTATATTTAATATTTTTCTTGTTGTAATTGTTATCATTATTATTTTTATTATTATTATTGATATTTTTATTGTTATTATTTTATTCTGGATGGACTCATAAAAGATATGTCGGCTTCTCAAATACTTGTTCATGTTATTATTACCATTTGGATTATTTTTATTATTATTATTATTATTATTATTATTATTATTATTATTATTATTATTATTATTATTATTATTATTATTATTATTATTATTGTCTGTTATTACTATTAATAATTATAATTATTATTATTATAATTATTTTTATTATTATTATTATTATTATTATTATTATTATTATTATTATTATTATTATTATTATTATTATTATTATTATTATTATTATTACTATTATTATTATTACTATTATTATTATTATTATTATTATTATTATTATTATTATTATTATTATTATTATTATTATTATTATTATTATTATTATTATTATTATTATTATTATTATTATTGTTGTTGTATTTAGTATTGTGAAATATTACTATTTTATCTGTTTTTATTAATAATCTATTACTGTTATTATCAATCTTATTGTTATTGCTGTTCTTTATTATTATTATTATTATTATTATTATTATTATTATTATTATTATTATTATTATTATTATTATTGAAGTGGCGCACGAAAACGCGAAATCGTTCGATGATAAACGCGAAACGGCTAAACACCCACCCCGAACTGAACGAAGTAATAAC
>JABUQX010076701.1:50000-54778 GCA_015478945.1 Trachelipus rathkii | reverse complement strand
TGGTAGCGTACGCATGGTTCTTTTTCTGTGGTGCGCGCGACTACACGGCAAATTCTTTGCCGGTCGCACGAAGGAGGGTGTCGCGTAAGTAGATTCCAAGAAACGGCGGCAATTGGGTATGTCAGTTTTGCAAGGAGAGTAATATGAGGAAGGTACGGTGAGGAACACGCTCACCTGAGAACAACAGACCAGGAACGCGCCAACCCTAGTCAAGCAAAACCGGCTCCAGCACGGGAGAGAGGGAAGCTCCATAGAGACGTAACTTTGCAGGCAATTGTAGGCGACCCCTACGAAGAGGATTTTTCCCGGAAAAGCACGGCCGTAGTTTTCGACGTGGAAAAACAAGAGTTGGTAAGCCACGCGCCAGAAGCACCCAGAGGAACCTATCGATTGGCAACCTGAAAGTTGGATCGTTTCCATGACACAGGAAGTTTAGCACCAGAAGTGTACAGAGGCAAGATCACTCAACAATAGATGGAGCAGCGCTACTGACGGCCGGGATGGAATCGACAACACCAATCCTATTGCCAAAAGCAACACGCTCAGTACACTGCCCTGCGGCACTCCTTCGTCCAGGACAAAACACTGAACAGCGTGGCACCAACAAGAAGGACCTGAAACGAAACGGGTGCGACCTCAACACTAGAAGGAATAGGGGAAGTTGGCCCCCCTAAGTCCCAAAGAGTGGAGGCTCCGCAAAACCCCACCTCCACGTGCTATCATACGCCCTTTCGAGGTCAAAGAGAAGACGGCATGGGTCATTTTGTTGGAAGCAATTATGACTCCCGAATGTCGTGATCCAACGAAGGAGAGGATCCTGAGTCGAGCGACTGGCGACGAAAACCAAATTGGTTAGTCGAAAATGCATGGAGTTGCTCAACGTGGGAACAAGCGGGAAGCCACCATCTCTCCATAGCTTACATGTATTCGCAGTCAATGTAAATAGGGCGATTGGTTATCGGAAGAAGTCGGACCCTTCTCAGGTTTTGGAAATGGGACAAATATATGCAGTAGACCAGACAGGAGGGAAGACCCCTCCACCCATATTCTATTGTATAAGCCGAGAAGGAAGGCAGTGGCAGATGGATGTGCATGTCGAAGCATCTGAAAGGAGATGCCGTCAGGGCCAGGCGCTCCATCCCCGCAAAGCTTGAGGGCGTCTAGGAACTCGGCCCTGGTGAATAGCCGGTTGTAGGGAAGGTCTGTTCCAGGCGGAACAGAAAAAAATCAGGAAGCTCAACCCGCAAGCGAACTAGAGACGAAAAGGTTCAGGATTAACGGAGCCGCTGGTACAGGACGACGAAGTGGTAACCGCAAGCTCGTCCCCCACAACTCCGGGAGCAGGATGAACTCCAGAAGTTTGCGGCCATAAGCGAGGATATAGGCGGATCAGCATGGTGTTTTCGGGAAATTTTTCGAACCTTTTTATGGTGGACTGAAGATACCGGCGTAGAAGAATTAACGGTGGAGAGCATATGTGCGAAAATACTGTTTCCTCCCGCGTACGGCGATTAATACGCCGAGAACGGGCCGCCGAAGCCTTATAAACAGAATCAAGTTGGAAAGTGTGGGAGTCTGTTTATACAGCTTATATAACTTACGCTTTTCAACGATTAGCCCGAGCACACTCCTTTACACAGGGGGTTGTTGATTTGGGTCCCAAGATAACGGGTATATGCTCCGTTGCCGCCTGAAGGATAACCTGAAAGGATAAGTGAAGGCACATCCGCCGCGACGGGAACACGTTAGTCGCAGGAAAGATGGAAAAGTAAGTGCCTGATGAAAGGAAGACCAGTCTGCCTTGTCATAGCGCCAGCCAGAATAATAAGGTGGTAGTTGCGGACTGGGGCCGAAGGATGGTATCACGATAGGGTAGTGGTCACTAACCACAGAGGAAAGACGACTTTTCCCACCCAAAACGATCTAAAAAGACGAGATGGAACACAACGAGACGTCAACACAGGAAGAAGTGCCTGTATCAAAACGTTCAAAGGTGGGAAGGCCCGTGTTGAGACATCCCAATGGAAAATCCTGCAAAATACTCAACAACCAACCGGCATTGGGGGACGTAACAGAGTCACCCCACAAAGGATGGCGAAGGTTAAAGTCACCGAGAACCAACATGGGCTGAGGGAGACACGTGAAAAAATCGACGAGGTCTTTCTTGGTATATTTACAGCTGGGCGCCAGGTACACCGAGCACAGCGTAAGCGGTGCGTCAAGATGGATACGAGCCGCCACGGCATGCAGCGGAGTAGAGTGGAATGGGAAGTAAATGGGACAGACTCGTGAAGCAGGATCCGACTGCATTTCAAACCTTACTGGGTCGCTGGTTCCATCGATCAAGTAAGAGGAAATAAAAAATGGGTGTCACTCCTGCTACCGGGAAGAGTTGTACAAAAGGTCACGGCCCGATAGTTGCAACTCCCTGTAAACAAACAGCCAAGGGCTGATGATCTACAGTAATCTCTTAGCTCTTTCGTCACATGGGAAAGTAATCCGCGGGAGTGTCCAATTGGGATGGAAACGGTGCCATAACATAGAAAAGAGATCAAATGGTATTCTCGGGAAACGGATCGACAGGAAGATGCCGTGACAAATCGTAGTCAGCGTAAGTGTTTTTGGGGACGGTGGCAAGTACGTCCTTCAGATGGTAAGAGGCGGCCTAAGAGTACCCCGTGAGTCGTAGATCGACCCACCGACAGGAACCTCAAATCCCGGAGGGAGAGGAAGAATATCACTGTCTGATCAGCCAGGATGTGGTCGCTCCTACCCCCCCTGTGGTAACGAGAGGGTTCCTGGAGCACAACGAGAGAAAAAGAGGCGCTGAGCGCCGAGCAATCGAGTGCGCGCGCCAAGGTCCACAATAGTTTTTCCAAGACCCATCCACTTTCGAACATGTCTCCCTCCCCTAGACTCGCGATATCAACTCCCTGCCAGACTTCTTAGCAAGCCGGAAGGGGGAACGCCGTCCTTGCCAGAGGTCGCCCTTGCCTACAAAGGCTGGGAAGATGGTTAGGAAGAGACTGACAATCGGATAGCTAACGTATTTAAAGCTCGCCTCGCGCGGGGTCGAGACTCGCAAGGAACAAGGCGCTGATATTGAGCAAGGGAATGGCGTCAGTAGCGTAAACTCCCGGCAAAGCGCGTTCGCCGCTGAGGGAAGAGCCAGGAAGGCTGCCGGACGGGACAGCCACAGGATCAAAGGGGGTGGAGGGGAAGAGGCAACAGGAAGGGAACGGACTACTCCTTCCATTCGCCCCTAGGCGATCGCTCGCTTCAGCAGATCCACCAACCTCATCACACATCGAAGCGGAGCCACGTCTACACCGAAGGAAGACTGCGAGCCGGGCGAGGTGTCACATCGATACCTCTGCGGACCTCCCTCGGGTTGGGACAACAGTGGGTCAGCACGTGACACCCCCCACGGAAAAGAGTAGTCCGAAGAGTCCATCGTGGCATCCGAAAAAAGTTTCAGAATCGCTCGAATAGTGCTGAAGCAAAGCGGGGGGACGTTAGGCTGGAGCTAAGTAGATGCAATATTACTCAGAACTGCAGAGGGCGAACCCAACAGGTCCGAAGATCGCCACGCAGAAGGTCGTCAGGCGCGGCGAAGCTCAGTTTAGGCAGGACAGAGACGGGTCCCCCAAGCTACCAAACGAGATCCTATATCTTCTTCAAAGAAGTACCGCGGCCAGCGTAAACGCAAGCGAGTACGGAGCTTGGGTCTTGGCGGGAAGCACATATATAAGACGACTGCTCCGCAAAGCCGTTGTAACGAGGGGATCATCCATGGACTGTATTCCGCTCTCGTTAGGCCGAGAAAAGAAGCAGGGCGTTTCCGGGAGACGGTACAGGTAGGCGCTTCGACCGAAGGCACAAGGACGATCGGCCATCGACCGTCATAAGAAAGCTGAACTATCGAGAGAGAGAGTATATCCGCCTCGGAGCTGAAATGGAACCTCTACAGAAGGAGAGGAGCATGAGGAGAGGGTCGTGTGTGTCGGCGAAGCACGACGAGAGGGGCCGGCGGACGCATTTCGGGAGAGTTGAGAGCAGGAACAAATTTTGGTCACGACGACCACAGATAAACCATAAGACCGAACACAGGTGATTCGGTACCGGCAAAGAATGGCCGAACGGCCGAGCGTGAAGCGGAAGCAAGCTCGACACAAGGCACGGGGGCGGATGAGCAAACGGAAAAGAGGTAACCGCAGAGATGGAGTGGACGCTAGCCAACGAAAAAGAAAATTGCACCGCATAAGATAGAGGAAAGATGAGCCAGCATTCTCCGCTCGTCCCGGCGGGTAGCCTCACGACGGTCATACTTATGAAATGGCGCACTGCTCAAGGATTTCCTTCTACAAGGCGAAAAAGGTGGCAGTGGACGAACCAGAGGAGGCCCGAGATGTTCGGCCCCGCCAATAGGCAAGCTTGGGACAGCGCCAACACATATTGGATGAGCAAATGTGCTCATGATCACAAGTTCGGGTGGAGTAGGGAGACTGATGCCCTACACTGCTCCGAGTAGTAGATGGTCTCCGAGTGTGCAGCAGCCTCCGAAAAAACGCAAGGATATCTTCTGGGCTGTGACCGTCGTAGAATTCTCATCGCGGACACTTGCAAAAACATTCTTCTGCTTGGGAAGAAGCGCACTACTAGAAGATCTGAACTCGAGTGTGCATTTGAATAAAAACAAGTTTTTATTTTTGAGAAAGTGGGGAAAGGGCGATCATGAGGAGAGTAACGCCACACAGACGAGGGTCTTCGTCTTGCGT
>JABUQX010076701.1:0-45000 GCA_015478945.1 Trachelipus rathkii | reverse complement strand
TATATGTTAACTCTGTATAGAGTGACATCTTTATTTTTTATCATTGCATGAAGCGTTATTGGTAAAGAACTAATGAGTGGATGCTAGTTTAAGAGTACTAAAATTAACGTTATATATACATCTTACTGATTTTTTTTCTTTCTTTAACCGTCCTCACTATAATGTTCATGATATGCCTAGTAGGTGGCGTACGAAAGTGTCCGGAAATAAAGAAAATGAGACAAGACGTTGTAAGAATCAAATGCAATGAACGTATTACTTATTAACAATAAAGAGTCGCTGAAAATGTAATGGCGCGCCATCTAGACCGGAGACCCCTGTCGTTAGAATAGCATTAGGTGTAGTATGAGGATATACTACTCAATCCGCTTCAGGCGTAGTGATATCTCGATGCTCCTCGTTACCACGAGCAATATAATTATTGGTGGACAAGGAGAATGAGAACTGCCAGCTCCTATGTGTACGCGATGGACTGTGAAAAATCGCCATCATGTCTGTGTATAAAGAGGTCATTAGACTCTGTGCCCCTAACGAGTAGGTTGTGTCAAAGCCACAGTAACGCATGTCCCTAAAACTCAAGACTACCTTTATTGAGTGCCCCAATCCCGCGGCGCCATTACTCCTGGTTGATTAGCACCTACATTTCGGTAATGGGTGCCGCGTCTACGCAGAAATAGCTCATATGATGTCCTCACTTGTCTTAAGCTTGAAAAACCAATATTGAACGTTTATCACGCTTGGCGCGATGTGACATATTTTATTCTGTACGGTTATGCGGTAAGGACACGAACTTATCTGATGAGAATCGAGTTTTTGTGGAAATATAAACAAAAAAATTTCCCTCTGTCTTCACTCCTAAAACTGTGTCCAATCAACGAACAGTGTTTCCGTTCTGTTTTGTTTTTTTCTCGAGTACCAATTAGAGATGATATCGAATAGTTGATTCATCTGAGAAGGACCCGCTACAGAAGAACGATAACCACGACTGAAATTCTTACAGACGTAGACCATTGTAAAGATGACGCATATGCCGCGTGTGAGTAGTTAAGTAATCACTTGGATGTGTCATGCGTTGCCTTTAGCTCCAGTTGGGTTTTGCTATGAAGTCTCCTTAATTTTCATTTCATTTTAATAAACATAGCAGCGGTGAAGGTGCAGTGACATACTTAAGTTTCTTCTTGGATTATTTGAGTGAGAAACGTAAAACAGTGGCCGTTAATCAGACTTAACCGAGTTTGATTTTAGGAAAGAGTACTGAGGTTCTCTCAGGTGGCGAATATGAGATTATCTATGCCTCAGTGTAGGCAGCATAGTAGCAAACAGGTTTCTAGAAACGCAGCGAGCATAGCTGGTGCGTGAAGAAACGCACTATTATCGTTCTTGAGTATAGGTGCACGGTAATGTTGACTCCTCAGGCTAATCTATCCACCTGCCGATTACTCATGGGCGGCGGAGGATATTCGAGGTCTAATCATGGGAGTGTATTAAATGGCATTTAAGGAGACATTATACAAGTTCAAAATATTTCCGTTAAAAGTTAGTTACATTAAGGCTCACAAAACTTTGTGTATATTCGTCGCCAGTATATTGATTACAAAATACAGATTATAAAAAAATAAAGTTATTAAAAGTTTTATATAGATTGGAGATTATGAGTGTATAATTCTGATGGGCGTCATCGGGGCACTGTTTGCGGGTGCGCGTTTTGGCATGATGCTGATGGTTGGTCTGGGCTTCTGCATTACGCTTGAGGATTTGCGGCAGCTTTGCGGGACATGACGCCAGGGAGAATTGCTAGCGAAAGTGAAGGTTGTAGAGGTATCGGGACCGTTACGTCGGCGGACGAGTGGCGTGTTGGGATCTCAGCTGATTGGTTAGAGGAGTTGAGACTAGTGTTAGAGACTAGATATAAGTTCAGCTATTCAATGGAATGACGCGATGTCTTTCAGTTTGTGGCTGGGACTACTGATGCGAGAGTATGAACAGAAAATAGCGTATTGTGATGAGTCACTGAGAGGTGAGTGGGGGGATCATGAGCCGGCTACGTAGATCTGGATGCGGTGTTAGGCGTACAAACGTTATGTGGTGCCCTGAGCAGAGTTCGAGGTGGCTGTATTATAGATCGGTGCTCACGTATTATAAGACTATCCATGGCTTGAGTTAGGTGGGCGATCCAAGCTAGCAGTAAATTTGGTCTGGAGGCATCGTTGCAGAGATGGACCACTAATCAGGTGATAGTAGGATGGACCAGCACGATGAGTGCCGTAGCGTTCACATTTGGCGAGATCTGAATGCGAGGATGGTTTATGATAGCCTATGAGTTCTTTTTATGACAGTGATTGAGACTGTGAGGGGCTGGAGTTTTATACCGTGGCCGTTTGCAGCTTGGCAACCCACGAGGATCCCTGGAGGTTGTACTACAGTTTGGTTTTCGACTAGTGATCTGCACTTTCAGTTAATATTGTATGTATGTGTCCGAACGCTGTATTTCATAGGCATGAGTACCGTAGGTGATGGCTGATGTACGAATGTGTTACGCATCAATTAGGACATGCGCCGTAAACGATTAGTGACATGTGTTGGTTGGACTCCGCTGCAGAGATGGATATGGTTGGAGGAGTCGCAGTTGAGGACAGAGTGAGCGGTGCGTCGAGATTGCAGCTAGCAGGTGCTGGGCGCAGGTGCAGGAGATCATCGATGTGGGTGATATGAAGAGCAGAGAAGGTGAGACGTGGAGATCACTCTGTCTCTCATATAGTACCTTCGAGAAGAGAGAACAGGGCTACAACTTGTGCATATAGATCTTTGGACGAAAAAGCGTGAGGAAGACATGAAGAGATGAATGGGGCGGAGCGATGATTTAGGCGAATGATAGGTCTGCCATTCGTGTGGAGCATGCTCGAGATTATGTCTGTGTTAGTGAAGCTCGCGCTTATACGGTCCCGTAAGAGGAGTTCCGTCACGTAGATTGACTAGCTAGGGATACGATACGGAGTGGAGAGGGATATGTGTGATCTAGCCTGAGCATACTTATTAGTACCGGTAGTGTTGATTGAGTAGTAGCAGCGGGAGAACCGACTGGGAGATAATACTAGAATTTAGGTGATAAGCAGTAGGATACAGTTGAGACATCGTAGTGTGGGAGTTAGGAGTACTAATGACAATCGCACACAGCATGGTTTCGCATCCTGTAGTACTAACGCTGATTAGTATGGATGTGAGTGACGACGATGCAGAATGGATGAGTACAGGCGACGTGCTTATAGAGTAGTGATACTACTTAATAGTATCTGACGAGGCGTTTCCGTAGAGATGTACATGGTAGCCTGATAGTGGGAAATATGTTAATGGATTTAGGACGTAAGCGTATATTAGTATAACTCGGTTGTGGAGACAGCTGGAGTGGATGAGTGCGGTCTGAAAGGAGATATAGTAGTAATGTAAGAGCGTATTGCTGATGATCTAGTCTCCAGTAGGTTAATAATAATGACGCGTATAAGTAAGTATCTAAAGTAGACTTACTTAAGTAATTATTCGGGTAGTTATATGGTGAATGAGATAGGTATTATATGACAAGTAGCTAAGGTTCGCGTCGTTAATTGCGACAGTCTGGGTAGTATTATTTAATGATATTGGAGTTGTATTATGAGCGTGAGAATTCGTAATCATACTATATTATATAATATATATTAATATAAATTATGATATTATTATATAATAAAATAGATATATATGATATATATTAAATAATATCATATACTACTAATATATAGTATCACTATATATATATATATATATTATATATAATATAATCAATTATTTATTAGACTCAAGGTGTGAGCGATCTATTCATGTTAGGGAGCGAACTATGCACAGAGAGGGACCAACTACGTCGACTGCAGGTGTTGTGCTGCTTATGACGGATCGTGAGTGACAATGTGAGTCCGTTTGCTTCGAATCCAGTCCAGGCATCTGGTGTGAAAGACAGAGTAACGCGTAGATTAGAGATTATCAAATGTTTAACGCACGGCTACCTTCTGACGACTCGCGGCGGCAGTGCGTAATCCAATTGATAGACTGGGCGAATGTAGTCTTCGTGGAGGATTAGCTGCTTAGCACCTATCACTTCTGTGACCGTAGTTTTCTGAAGAGTGATATGAGAGACTCAGCGTATCCTATGTAGAGGGTCATTATGAATCTCAATGAACAACAAGCTAAGTATAGTTGGACGTGATAGGATGATCCTGGAGTGTAGCTACACGGCGAAGAACTCTGTTTGCAGCCGTTCTTAATTGAGAGGTGGCAGATCTACAACTAGTAACGATTTAGGACTTGCATGACAAGTCGATAATATATCTTGAATCGCAAATCGGTACAAGTTCAATTTATGCGCAGGCTAGCTTAGCAGGGGTATATGGGAATTTAGTACCACTCGAGACGCTTAGCTTCTGAAGTCTGATGCGTAAAGTGGTAAAGAGACACACGGACGGGGTCGTCGGGTCTAGAAAGGGTGTAGACTCACTCGTGAAGTCATATGAGTGAGGTCGGAAGTGAGTGTGTAGCTGTTGCCATGTGAGACGACGAAAGAGCGATCGACAGGTGACTGGATCGCTATCTATGTCTCGTCAAGATGCTGTGGGGTCAATGCGTACCGATTAGCTGACTAGGCTAAAAACGTTGACAGATTTGCATAATAGCTAGTCAGTGTGCATTTTAGATGAGGTGCTTCTGCGTCAGTAATAGGATGAAGTAATCGTGGCTAACCTGTAATTGTCATCGTGACCGTGGTAAGAAGTCGCGCTAGTGTGATGAGGATAGAGTATCTGGAGTACTCTGTAAGTGCCTTATCGGGTGCGGTTGCAAACATCTCACGTTACGTCTGTCTGGTGTAGTTAGTGTTACGAAAGGTTAGTTTTACATCTAAATGTGTACTATAATTCGGGTGGCGTCGGATGGGTAGATGAATGGCAGACGGAGCTAGATCGGAGCATATAAAGGCCCGCTTGGTGAGTCGAGTGTCTCTAAGCGGAAATGGTGCGGACAGTGTAGCAGTGGAGACACTCCTAGCATGGTGATGCCATGATCGGGGATGGCTGAGCATATGACGGATACCGAGGTATGAGTAAGGATTCTGTGAATATATGCATGGATGGATGATATATATATCAACCTTATAGTACTAGTATACTATAATATATATTTATATATATCTATATTGATATATATATATTATATAGTATATATATAATGCTACTATATATACTATAGAGTTTACAGGCAGTCGAAAGCCCTAAGGTGATCTACTCTCTCTACAAGGAGGAGCAATCAAAATGTGAGAGACTACCGCAGATATAGCGATTCATACCCCTATTGAAGAGGAACAACGTCCTTAATATGTTAAAGTTGGCATACTGGGATGGTGGAGAACTAGATTCCGAAAGTTCCTTTGAACCACCCAAATTACAAATAAACTTGTATAGAAAGAACGTAATGAGAATATTTCCTAATTAAGAGTCACTGAGAAAAGAAAATATCAAGAAACTAAGCAAAGCAGAAGAAGGCTATGGTGTGTAGTGTTCAAATCAGAAGACAATTGTCGTTGTGTGAAAGACAAATAATAAGTACGAATAGGAGTGAAATTTATCTGCAGATTACCTACCCTGTTGCATCGAGAACACATACGGATACACTGGTTGCGCTACTGCAACAATCCAGGTAGCCATATAGCACTGGAAACGCAACGCTCCAAGCAGACTGCTTGTTACACAAAGAGAAGGATTAACTATACCGCACAAAAGTGGAGAAATATTACGGCCATTATACTCGCTTTGTTGCCTACGAGTTTATCAACATGGTTCATATGCTCTAGCGCGCATCAGAACCTAAGTTCACGGCCAATGCGGAGGAGCAGGGAACCATGAGTAGGAGAGACAAGAAAGAGATCATCAGTAGAATCGCGCTCTTACATAACACTTACCTGCTACATTCAGAATAAGATTAGAAATTTAAGGATATTTCTAAATTTTCTTGTTAAGAAAAGATTTAAAAACTTTAGGAAGAAGAGAGGTTAAAGCGATAGGACGATAGTTGGATTGTTGACTGGAGTCCCGCTTCTTCGCAACCTATTAATTCTCTTACTTCAAACAAATTCACCCATATAAAGGCATTTTCTTTAATCAAAGGAGGAAGGTTGAAGTTTATAGAAGGTGAGGAAACAGGTTACCAAGGCCGGGTACAAGCTCATTACCACAAGTTTTGAGGACCACTGGAGGGATAACTTCAGCACAATCCACCTTCTTATTGTTAAGCTCAGAGAATACAGAAATAACATTTAAATGAATTGAAAGGAAGCGGAGGGGAGGAATAGCTCTGGAACTATCTAGAGTGGAATTAGAGGGAAATATTGGAGAAAACTGTTCAGTTTTAGCAGAAGTTAGGACAGCATTATTACCGACATAGATACGAGAGGAGGGAGGGAGGGAGGAAGAAGCGAAATTAAAGTTGACATTTTAATTGCAAAATGTCAGAGAGAGTGTGAGGTAGAAGAAACAGAAAGAGTGTTACAATTTTACGAAAGAAATATTTTCTTCTCGAAGTCTCGAAGAGCTGATTTTTTGTCACTTCGGGATGAAATATATTAAACCACGAGTTTCTGGATTTGAAGACAATGATAATTTTTGATAAACCAAGATTTATCAGTATTAGTTCAAGGGATAGAGAGTGGAATGTATGCATCCACATTAATATATTATATATATTATATATATATATATATATATATATATATAATATATATATATTATTTATATATATATATATATAGACATCTGAAAGAGGGCCTTGTTTGACTGAAAGCTAATGTGTGTAAACTTACTTCCCTCAAATAAACTTATTATAATACTCCTTAAACCCTCAAATCTTAGCAACTATTGTCACCTGTAAGTCCATTCTAAATATCTTTAAAGGCATTTATCCCTCTTTCCTCTCTCTCTCTCTCTCCTCTCTCATATATAAATATAAAATATATATATATATATATATATATTGACTATATATATATATTATAGTATATATATAATACTATATAATATGTAAGCTAATATATATATATGTATTATACCTCATATATATATATATCATGAATCTATTTATATATATATACGTGTCATATATATAATATATATATATATAATATTTATATACTTTATATATATATATATACTGATATATATATATATATATACTAGTATATATATATATATATAATATATACTATGCCTATATATATATATATGTATAGATATAGATATTAACTATAGTATATATATATAATTATATGTATACATATATCATATTGTCACTTTATATAATATATGTTAATAATATAGTATATAACCTATATATATATATTAGCTTATATATAATACTATATATATACTTGTATGTAATATATATTAATATATATTATATATGTATAGTCACTATATATATGTATATAATTATATATAATATATATATAATATATTCATATTATATCAATATAATATAATATATAGTATATACTATATATAGTATATACTATATATATATAACATACAAATAAGCGTATACATATATATATATATATATGTATTCATATTGTATATATATATATATATATATATAATATATATATATACCTATATATATATATAGTACTATATATATAGTATATATATATAAAATTATACTATATATATATATTACTAGTATACTATTTATATAATATTATACGTATATATATATATTATACTATATATATTATAATATATATAGTATATATATTATTAATATATAATATATATATATCAGTATATATAATATATATTATGATAAAGTACTACTATATACTATATTATACTATACTATTAATATATATATATATATATTATTATAGTTATATTATATACTATATATAATATATATATATATATATACTCTATAATATATATAATAAATATCATACTATATTATACATTCTATTGTTATACTTTAATATATATTACCATATATATATATATATATATATATATACTTATCATAAAATCATATATAATGATATATTTAATATATATATAATATATATATATATATATATATATCATGATATACTCACTAATATAGTATTTACTATATCTATTATAATATATACTCATATTAAATATAGTATAATATATCGTCACTACTGACTATATATATCATATATATATATATTATATATATATATATATATAGGCAATATGAAAGTATACAATATCAATATATCATACTAATCGATAATATAAATCACTAATATATAATACTATATATATATAAGTAGTTTATATATAAATTATTACTATATGATATATATATAATATATACCTATATACCATATTATATATATGTATATATTATATATAGTATATATCACTATATTTAAATAAATAAATAAATAAATCAAATATATCTATTAGTATATATATATATATATATAATATATATTATAATATATATATATATATATATAATATATATTATAATTATATATATATACTACTATATACATATCTAATATACTTAGAATAAAGTAAATATATATAATCAAAAGTAATATGATATACTCAATAATAATATGATTACCCGGTGATATATTAGATAAATATAGGTTAAGGAGTACCGGCTGAAGATGGTCTGGTAGTTGGCACGCGTATAGGAGTATACGATACATGGTATAGAGATTACGATGTAGTACTATGTGATAAGTTATTGAGTAATTGGATGAGGGTGAGGTTTACGTTGATCAGTTACAATCACCTGAGTACTATGACGTACTTGATATATATTATAGCGTATCGATTATGGTAGTTGGTGTAAAGGAGAAATCTGTGTTTGAAAAGTTGATGATTATGGTTTTCTTAGGTCGGAGTCATTGCTGGTTGATCGTCAGGTGTTGAGTGTGCGATGTCGCCAAGGAGGAGTGAATGCGAGGTAAGGAGTAGAGTAATGGCAGGGTTGTGGTGTTCATCATAAAAATGAGCTAATAGGTGAGCATGTCATCTGAGATAATAATCTGGCGGAGAGTAATTCGATATTCGTCGGCAGGATTATAGCGTCGACAGGTTGCTGCGCTGTCCACTTAGCGGAGCGTGTGATTGCGACAGTACGGAGTATAAAACAAATAAAATGTATATAAAAACTTTCAATCATCAATTTATTATATATATATATATAATATATACTATACTATTTATTATATATAGATGAGTATTATATTATTAATAATATAACTATTATAATATAATATAATAGGTGTACTCAGTAGAGCGGCCCCTCGTGAAACCGAAAACATGGGGACGGACACATTCATCTCATATATATTATATAATACTATCATATATACTATTTATTTATAATACTAATAGTAACTTATATATATATTAATACTCATGATAATATGAAGAAGAAGTATAATATATAATAATATTACAATATATATATATATATTTTATATAATATTATATGTACTTTACTTGATCAATATATATCTATATATATAAGTATATATACATATATGATATATATATAATTATTATATACTATATATATATAATAATATAATATTATAATATATATATATATTTCTTAAGCAATATTATATATATATATATAATACATATTACCTATAGTAAATATTATATATTAATGACTAGATATATATATATATATATATATAGTATAATATATATTATATAATAGATATTATAAATATATATACATATTATAATATATATATTTTTTTTCATTATATATATAATATATAGTAAATAACTATATCAATATATTAGATACTTATATATAATATATATACACTATATATATATATATATATATCATATATACTATATATATATTATATATACTATATATATATTATATATATATACATATATATATATATATACTATTATATAATATATAATAGTATATATATATATCTTAACACTATATACATTATAATATATTATAATATATATATATTATATATATATAATATGTAGTATATTTCTATATATATAAGTATATATAATATATGATATTATTTATATATATATATATTTATATATATATATAATATAATATAATAAAAACGTCATACAGCCCTTCCTATATATATATTATATATATCTATATAATTATATACTATCATTAGTATACCTAGTTCACCTGACATATATATTACACTCATAATAAGTAATATTATATATATTTCGAATCAGAGAGACTAGACAATATAATAATATAGTATAATCTCGATAGTATATTATATATATATACCATCATACTATATATATAGTTATAGTATTATATATATACCATATATATATATCACTACCTAATATATATATATAGTATATACACTATATACTATAGTATATATATATACTCATATATTTATATATAGTTATATATACAGTATACATATACATTAACTATAATATATATATACTATATATAATTATATACTATTATCACATATAGGTATATTATATAATATAATTATAATATATATATATTAATATATATATAATATATAATATGTATATATATATATATACTCATATATATTATATTCATAGGTTATATATATATAATATATATATAGTAGTATATAATCAAATATAACTACATAATATATATATACATACTATATATATATATATATATATGATATACCTATACTACTAATATATATATAGTTATAATATATAATAATACTATATATGATATAATATTTAATTATTATATATATATATATATACTATATACCCTATATACTATCATATATATAATAAGCAATATACTCATATATATCAATATATACTTATATATATATAATATTATACTATAATATATATATTATACTTATATATATATAATTATATATATATATATATATATACTATCTTTCATAATCAGTCTGACTGTTTTGTTTCCTTTATAAATCCTGTTTGATTCTGTAAATAAGACTCAAATAATCGATCAATGCAAGTTTAACCCAACCTCTCAATTTAAAACACAAAAACGAGGATAACAACAAGGCAAAAGAATTTTCTTAAACACAGTTTACTTTATATTTAACACCTTCTTATAATAATACCCTGAGCATATATCGATATTAAATATCGTACCTAACTAATTTAGCAAAAATTATTAATAAGATTTAAAGTGTTACAATTATTATTACTTATAAAATGCTACAAATCCTTAATCAACTTGGTATACTTCATTCCACTTAATTCACTGGTAATGTTCGTGAGACCTGAGGATAAATAGTTTAGCAACGAGGAAATTAAACGTCAAAATAAAGCAGCACATAATCTGTTAATCTTCGGACACTGATAAGTAAATATTCCAATAATTCACATAAGAAAGTCATAAATTTGAGGATAAAATCGCGTAAACACAGGCCAAACTGTAAAAAAGAATATGGACGGTTACTTACTAACCCTTTCTAAAATGCCATACTTAACACCATTCATAAATCCCGAATAAGTGTGATACCTCATAATTCCAACTTTAGGCGAGGTTAAACCCTAATTCCAACTTGGTTCTAGGCAAGGCAAGAGGAACATTGATTTCATTAACTGACTGTTTTCCAATTCGCGTTTGAGAACTCATCATCCTGACGCACTAATTATGCACTCTTTTATCGTAAGGCCACTGGAATTTCACCATGGAGAAAACTCTTTTTATTCCTCTTTGATTTCTTTCTTATTTTTACTGTCTAGTGAATTTGACAGAGAAGTAGAATTCATCAACTTGCAGCAAGATGGAGAAGATGAGGTAATAGAAGCAGACGATGTGCCAACTGAAGATTTCTTTCATTTTGCCAAAGTTCATATTCATTCCTATTGCTCTGCTACCTTTGTGAAGCTCCACTATTATTCATCATTCTATGTAATTCCTTATAATATAATATATATATAACCTATATATATAATATGTATATATATATCATATATATAATAATATATATATATATATATACCTATATATATTATAATATATACTAATATATTATATCATATATATATATATATACTATATATTATACTATATATATTATAACGACCTATATATATATAATATATATATATATATATATATACTGCTCACTCTCGCCATTATAAACTGCTCACAACATTTTAATATTATGTTCGTACTTTATGCTAAGATTTGCGCGAGCAAAATTTTAGCAATAAGTAAAAAGTAGCAAATATATAATAACCCGTCCACTCTTTGGATGCTCTTCAGTTCACGCACTCCCACAGCTCACGCACCTCCACATTATTTAGAACTCAACGAAGAAAGATAAATCTCACTCAAGATACTCTCTTCAGAAATCCTCCGGGCAAGAGCGATAAACTTAAAGGAAAAAGGCTGCGACTCGAATTTCGATTACCAATTTTCGCCGCTAAACAAAGAGTCTGAGGCAAGTTCGAAAAACCAGCGCACTGGAAAACGGGCTGCGACTTGCAATTTGCTTACAAATAGGTTATCTCATACAGAAGGGACTTTGTTGACTTTTATAATTTCATTGCGAATTTTTACTTAGTTGAATAAAACATCATTTTCAAATATGGATTTCTAAATTTACCAACCTCTTATATAGGGTGGCTTGCTCTTGAAATAAACCACAACTTACAAGTTTCAGCCCTCATATAATTGGTGAACTCCGGAAAGAACAGCCCAACTATTTCCAACTCACACTGCCTTCTGACATTACTAAGAAAACACCAAAAATGAAGACAAAAGAAAAAACTACAATAACACAAAATCCGCAATCAGAACACTCGGAGAAATGACTCAAGCAACCGGACTTTCAAATTTTCCATTTGTATTTTGGATTAACTGGTCTGTCATCTTTTCACAACAATCACAGTCCGAGGATTCATCGCTAGACATAGAGAAACTTCCTTTTCGGCAGGATTTTTTCATCATTCAGTTTGGGATTATGGGCCAGAAACATCATTTTTGGATTCCACTACGAACTCTGATCTTTTTCGAATTCCTAATTAGTGCATTAAGAACAACCCTTTTAATGTATGAAGAATTTTCAAATAAAGGACTAAAAATTCAAGCAAACTTGCCTCAACAATGTACTTCCTTTACGATATGGATTTCCTTTCATCATTTTAAGTTTGGATTATGGGCAGAATTCATTTTTGAATTCAACATATGAACTTTGATTCCTTATAGAATCTAAATGGTTTCATGTCAACCCCCTCTCCCTTTATGTATGAAGAAGAAATTTTTCAAACACTAAAGAACTAAACTTCAAGCTAATTCGTCTCTCACATATGTCAAGCAATGTATTCTCTCGTACTACACTTTGAAAACTAAACGGGCGCATTGGTCAAATCATGGATACCTTAGAAACGTCTTATACTGGAACCTTTCCTTGGATTCAACGGCTCGATCAATGTGGCCTATTTAACTTATGAATAACAAATGTTTCATATCAATAATTATTATGTAATTAACATTTTTGTACTTTTATGCATTTAAATGTTTGGTATGTGGTTTTGGTTTATATCTACACGATTATAACAAATATGCTTTGTGTTTAAATCACTTTATTATTTTCTGTATATATACACATTGATTGTTTTATATGTATTACAAATACTGTGTATATATGTCTTAGATCTCGATGTAATCAGTTACTGCTCGTAATTTGAATCATTCCTTCAACTTTCATGTATAATACACTCATTTTTTGCCTTGAAGTTTATATGATCTCTTATTTTCCGCGACATAAATTTACATAATGTTTCATTATTCGAAGTACATTAATTTTATGTATTTTAGTTATATTTTTGTAATGACAATTGTATGTTTTGTTGCCTTTTTGAGGTGTTTCTAGGCAAGGAAGTAATTCTATGGGTAGAGCTTCAGATAACTTTGTAAACATTTTTATCTTATGTTCGTACTTAGATCTTCGGAAAAGCGCGAGCAAAATTTTAGCATAAGGTCAAAGGTGAAATACTTATATAACGCGGCATTCTTGAGATGACTCTTACCTACAGTCCAGATCAAAGTAGTCAGATCAATATTAAAGAATAGAAGAAAGAAAATCTCACCTCAAGATACTCTCTTACAGAAATCCTGCCCGAGGCAAGAGGCGAAATAAAACTTCAAGGAAAAGGCTGCGACTCGATTTTCGATCACAATTTTTCGCCGCTAAACAAAGAGTCTGAGGCAAGTTCGAAAAAAAAACGCACTGGAAAGGCTGCGGCACTATGCAATTTGGGCTTACAAGAGTACTCACAAAACACAAGCACACGGGGTGGAAAAAACCTTTTTTTGTTACTTTCTCATGTTTTCATTCTGCGAAGTTTTCCTCTATGTTGATATAAAACAGCAATTTCAAATATGGATTTCTAAATTTTACCACCTCTTATATAGGGTGCTTGTCTTTTAAAATAAACCCTCCCAACCCCCCAAACTTTTTTTATTAGCAAGTTTTCAGCCCTATATATATATAGTAGTATATATATATATTATACTATAATAATATATATCCATATATATATATATATACTATATTATAATATATATATATATATATTCAGTGGCGTGGCTCGTGGCCCGAAACAAGATGCGGGAGGAGCACTTTCATAATAAATATATCATATTATATACGTATATTATTAATATATACTATATATATAGAATGTATATACATATATATATATATAATATACAGGGTGAGTTATAATTACCTTATATATATATATATACTAATACTATATACTAATTTCTATATACTATATAGGTCTCAATATACTATATAGTTAATATATATATATATTAACTTTATATATAGTGAATATCACTCTATCTAATGATAGGCGTACTCCTACACTCGTTGCATACTCGTGTTAGCCGAAGTTATTATTAAGAAATGAACGATATTCTTCAAATTTTGCCAGTTATGATAAAATTCTCTTATTTTTTTTTTGTGAAAATAGGTCCATCTGAAGAATACATTACATTGTAATAATGAAAGATTATGTAAAATTTAAAACAAAAAGTGTAAGCATCATCGCCCTTGAATAAGCCTATTTTTAATCAATTATAATTGGTAACGGCTCGTACCTCTCCAAAATTTCAGAGAGCAAATTTCAAGACGGTATAATCAATACATATTCGTGAATTTAATTTCTTTTAAAGTTGATTTTTTCAAGTGCAATACTTACTTTTCAGCTTGTGTAATTTTAAGAAAAACCGAATTAATAAAATTTACTTGGTTCTTAATGCACATTGGATAAAAAATCCATTCATATATTTAATTCTGATAATCTGAATTTGAAAGGACAAACTAAGATAACCCATAAAACCAATTTATAATGCTAAAGAGAACTGTAGGAAAGGATAACTCAAATATTTTATAAATAATTATTTTGTTAATTATAGTATAAATAAATAGATAAATAAATGAATTATATGAACTAGATGCTGAATAATAATGTGTTTTTTCTTTTTTTAGAACACTGAGTTTGATAATATAATTTAGCAGCTTGCCCCTCCGTAGAGTCCTTTAAGAAGAAATCTTTCGCCTCCAAGGCACACCGTCTCCTGCATATTTACGTCACAGCGAAAATGTTTACTGATTTCCTGGTTTGTATAAAGGTTGTAACATTTTTTTAAAGATTTCACATTGATTTATTTAATTTAATGGATGAACTAAGAAATAGGGTAAATATGTAAATCGTGTTCTATTATATATTCCAGAAAATTAAGGTTTATTTTTGTCCTCCTTTTCCATTTGAAAATTGCTAAGTTTACACAGAAAAGGTTATTATTAAAAGATTCAAAATTACAACTAAAATTATTAACAAAACTATATATAGTAAATTTAGTATAAACTCTCTCCTCTCTCTCTCTCTATAATATATATATATTTATATATTTACTATATATATACATATATAATATATTTCTATTAATATTAATATATATATATATATATACTACTATACACTGAAAATAATATTATTATACTATTATATTATATATATATACCTTATATTTTTCTTTTATTTAATTTTTTAAAAACATTGGATTATGGTCTTCAGCTTTTCACAACTTTGCGGAAAAATCCTCAAAATAGACAAAATGAGAATAAGGTTTCTTTTACGTTGCCATGACAACCAGTGTTTTTGAGAAGCATTATAATTTTGCTTTCTTGAGGCACAAATCAAAATTCCTCAGTCAATGATCCTTGATCGACAAAATAATGTTTCGCAAGATGAATAAACTGATCTTAATCGTAAACAATTTAGCGTTCTTGGTATACATTTCTCAAACATTATTTTAATAGTATAAATAGTAAGATTGAATTATTTTATATACAATAGTTGCTATTTATTTTTTTTAGAGGAGGCCACTGCCTCTGTGCTTCCCCGTAAAGCGCGCCTGTATCATTATATATAATACTACATCTATATATTATAAGTATCACCATACTATATAGTATATGTAGTATATATATATATATATATATATATATCTATCATATAAATATATATATTATATATATATATAAGTATATATATTATATATATATGATATATACTCATCGATATCTATATATATTACTCACATATGATACTATACTATATATATACTATTATACTTATAGGTATATAAATATATATAATATATATATATACTATATATATAGTATATACTATATTATATTAACCGTGAAAGTTTTTTCCTCTTATGCTGTTTAACGCGGAGGTATAATAATAATAAAGATTTCAGTATCCTTCTAATTCATACATGACAATTTCCTTTTTGATGTACAACCAAATTAGTAAGACTTTATATGATAATAATTTTTTAAACATACAGATTGTCAATCTCCATGATCAATATAATTAGAATTTCATAAGCTAAATCACATGAACGGCGGGACAAAACAACATACATAATTTCAAATCTTGAACAAAAATCAAACCATGTTAATCAACGTCACTCACGCTCAACTGAGTACGACATCTTTGCAAACAATGAATCGTTGAAAATATAAAACAGCCAATAAACCTTAAAACTATACACGCGTTAATGCCCGCGACTTGTCACGTAAAACCTGCTTGATTAAAATGTTCAAATAATAACAGACCAGGATAACTCGTACCCACGAGATACAACACCTATAATAATTTAAACCCAGCGGAGAGAAGTTTCTCTATTAACCCATCTATAGTTCTAATCCGATACATTGTCTGGTCCGGCAATTACACCTTGGTTTTCAAGAGTCAAATACTACTCTCCTTTAAATCCGCATTGGGCGTGATCCAAAAACCTTGCAACCAGTTAACTTCCATACGTAGTTTTCATAATTCAGGCATATCACAAAACCATGTATGCATTCTTAATGTTATAGACAACACAGTTTCATCATGAGGGAGGATGCTAATCTACCTTGCAAGTTTAGAGTTAAACCTAGACTGATTGAAAGGGTGATCCAAAATACCAGCTTCTAATCACACCATTAAAGTCTTTACGTGTGCTCGAACTTAGCGTTGCCCCCGCATGAGTCTCCAATCTGGGACTTTTTCCTTCGCTCCTTACACCTTGGCAATCCGGTCTCAATATAACGTAATATTTAGTAATAACTACTCTCTCTCCTCTCGTCTTCTCTCTTCTCTCTCCTCTCCTCTCTCTCTCTCTCTCTCTCTCTCGTCTCTCTCCTCTCTCCTCTCTCTCTACATATTATATATATATATATACTATATATACCTATATATAATATATACGTATATATACCTATATATATTATATATATAATATATTATATATATATAATATACATATCATATATATATATATATAGTATTAAATATAGTTTTTTTTATGTTACATTTTTTTGTCAAATTTGGGAAGTTATTTTATGACCGTGTTCGAGAGCGCAGGCTTTGTGGAAAAATCCTCATAATAGACAAAATAAGAATAAGGTTTTTTTTACGTTGCCATGACAACCATGTTTTAAGCATTATAATTATGCTTCTCCCTGGAAGGCACAAATATAAATTCCTCAGTTCAAATGATCCTTAACGAAAATAATTGTTTCGCAAGATGATAAATGATCTATTACTCCCGTAAATTAGCGTTCTTCGTATACACTTTTAAACATTATTTTAATAGTATTAAATTTTGTGTTTGACAATTATTTTTATTACATTAGTTGCTTTCGTTATTTTTTTTCGAAGGAGGCCCCGGCCTCCTGTGCTTCCCCCGTAAAACCCCGCCTGATATATATATATATATTATATATAATATATATATATATATATATAATATATATACTATATATTATATCACTTATATATTATAACATATATATATACGTATATATTATATATAATACTATACTGATATTATATATATAATATATATATATATATATAATAATATATGTATTAGATACCTATATATATATATATATCACTGATATATATAATATATACTATATAGGTGAATGAAATTTATATATACCTAATATATAGTTATATATAAATTATATCTATACTACTATATATATATTATACTATAATTATCTTATATATATTATATATATATGGAAGAACAACCTTTGTTTTACTTTTTAAAGCACCCACATGTTTTTTACATAAAACTTAAAAATATTTTCCTTAAATTCCACTAAATCAGGAAAACTTTTCGCGACTGCGAATTTTTTCATATTTTTTAAAAAAAAATCTGGCTATTTAGAGTAACATCAGATATAAAAGCCTATATATATATATATATATATATATCTATACTAATAATATATAATATTATACTAATATACTATCCATATACCTCTATAGGTGTATATATATATAATAACCTATAATATATATTACATATAATTATATAGGCATATTTGTACTCTGAATCAGTGTATATTTTCGGAAAAATTTTTCTAAGTTCAAAAAAAGTTTTAAAGTTCAGAAAAGTTAAGTTAAGTTTAAATTTGTTTAAGTTAAAATTCTTTAGCGGCAAGCTTCTGGAATTTATTCAGGGAGCTTTGCCGCTAAGAATTTTTCTGTACACACACTCCACTTCTCACACTTAACTTTTTTAAGCTCTAGAATTTTTTTGAAACTTAGAAAACTTCTCCGGAAAAAAGTCACAGTACAGTACGCTACGATATGCCAGATATATATATATAATATAATGTATAGATATATATATATATACACTTATAATATATATATATATAATATATATATATATATAGTACCTATATTCAGTATATATAATATATATATATATAGTATTATATAATTAAATATATATATATATATATATAATTATATATATATATATATATATAATATATATATATATATATATATATAGTATATATATATATATTATATATATATATATATATATAATATATATAAATATATATATATTATATATATATAATATATAATATATAGTATATAGGTATATATTATATATATATAATTTATATATCATAATTATATACTATATATATGATATATATATAAATAACTATATAATTATTAAATATATATATAATATAGTAATATTATATTATATACTAATATATAATTAAATTACTATACTAGATATAATATATAATATACTATATATATAATATAATAAATATACTATTAACGTATATATATATATTATATATATTATATATATATATATATATATATATTAGCCTATATCACTATATATATATTTATATATAATATATAATATTATATAATTAATATATATATACTATATATATATATATATATAAACTTATATATATATTAAATTATAATAGTAATATGAATATATATATTATATATATACTAGTATATATATCTATTATATAATATATATTAATATATATATATGTATTTATAATATATATATATATGATATAATTTAAATTAATATATTTATATAACTATTTATATATATAATTATCTATATATAGTATATCATACTATACTATAATAGTATATAGATATTATATTAATAATATAAATATTACTATAGATACATATATATATAGTATATATTAATATAATATATTAACGTATATATTATATATATATATATATAATATATATATATATTATATATATATACTGTATATGTATATATTAAGTCATTAATTAAAATAATTAAAATACAAAATATAAAATTAATAAATATCCCTCATATATATATATAATATATATATATATACATATATATAATAGTATATATATATGTATGTATAATATATATGGACATGTGTAAGTTGGAACATATGGTCGCATGCTGAAGGTACACTGTTGAAGAGTGGGTTTTTCAGGGTAATTGAATGATGGTTTTGGATTAGGGTGAGTTGGAGCTTCGGATTGATTGTGCAAATTGAAAAATTAGGATATTTTTTTTTCAGTTCATCCGATCTGCACTCACAGTCACGCAGCCCTATTCAAGAGGAGGGGGTGTAGTACGCTCAAAAAAGTTCACCCTCTAGCCAAAATTACGCAGATGAGCACAGACGCTGCTTTAAAAGTGAGGGAGATTAAATTCAACAGAAAACACAGAAGATGGATAGAGAATTCCACAGAAACAGAGGTGGCGGGAAAAATGAATGCACCATCAGCGAACTAGCTGGGTTACCAATATCAATACAAAGACTTTGTGCGCAGATTACAGCACTCCCTTGTGCTACGAGGGCGGCTTAAAGGTGGTGGACGCCAAATGATAAGTTCCCTCCCTCTAGCATCTGCCGCTGTGTGGTGCCTATAGAATAGAGATAAAGGCACGCCAACTAGAACAGTTTTACTAAGCCCTTGTTGTGCCTCTTTGACTGCGACCGCCCTATCAAGGAGCAGGGTGAAACCAGAAGCCCCCCTCCAAGATATGAGAGCAAGTACTTCGCCCTCAAGGGCGGCGATTAGACACTTGTATGCTGGAGCAACTGAGAAGAGGAAAAAAGTCTCCGCAGTCTAAAACAGAACTCCAGTTTTTTGAGAGCGGCCCTAGCAGACCGTTGTGACCGGTGAGGCGTTACCAAGGACTTTTTTTGTTTATGTTCAGGCCCAAAGGAATGTTATAATTGGTCAACAGGAAAGAGCCGACAGAAACCGTTGAGGAATGAGATAGGAAGTTAGAATGCGTTTTTAGAGGAAAGAGACTTTGCAGAGTTGTGGTTTCTAAAGAAATGATTTCACAAGGTTGAGAAAATGACTCCCAAATCACGAATTCTTATCCAGCTCAGCCGAGATATAGAAGATATGGAAAGATTAGAAAGGAGTCAATTCTAGAAGTAAGAGAGAAGCAGAACTGAAAAGATGAGTTGAGAATGAGAGGGTCGAGTTCATCTGTAACTGCAGTGATAGAGTCTAGAATGTGCCAGGTGCAGAAGGACTCTTAAATGCAAAAGTAGGAATAAAGTAGAAATAAGACAGAACCCTGAGAACACCACTATTGCAGAAAACAGAAGTCCGCACGCATCAACACACAGCCGATATTTTATAGGGATTGTGGAGAAAGCTCGGCGATAATTAGTCCAAAGGAGAGGACACACCACAAAGGAGGGGAGCTTGGAGAGCAGTGGACGCGTGCCATACTCGGCTCAAAGTGCGTATGGATATGTCCAAAGCGCCACCGCAAGTCTCCCCGTAGTTTCCTAAGGGCGGAAAACCATACACAATCCGGTTAGATGGAAAGTATATCGCCAGAAGAACCTCTAGCGCTGAAAGCCGTTACTGGCTCATCCGGAAGAAGGGAATGAGTTTTCAGTCTAAATCTAAGAAGTGAGAGTTTGAGAAGGGTTTCCAAAAATCTTAGTAGAACATAGGTGAAGAGCCTATAGCGCGATCGTGAAGAATCAAGAGGGCTTCACTTATTTCGGGAATAGGGTTTGGACATGTCGAGCGTTCCAACGCTAGAGGGAAAGTGCTATCGTTGAGACATAGAGAATATAGTTTGAACGAGGGGAGGGGCCAGCACGGAAGCACACCTCCTCAAAACTTGGGGAAGGCCATCTTGGCCACCCGTCTTCCTATCCTTCATAGATTTCAGAGGCCTATGCATCCGATCAAATGTAAATCTCAGGCCAAGACATAGGAACTGATGAGGAGAAGGAGTGAGGAAGAGAAAATGTCAGAATCTGTCTAGGGTTGAGTTAGTGGGAAAATAGAGGCCGAAGAGATTTGGCCTTTTCAGTTGGAGAATTAACAACAGCACCATCAGAGGAAAGGGAGATTTACAGAAGTTGCTAGAGATGTTTTTTGGTAAGAGGCCGAAAGATTTGTCAGTAATAGAACAAGGAAGTTAGCGCAAATTTCGTTTGAATAAAGCCCGCTTTGACTACGTCGAAGTGTAAATCTGCATGATTTGTAGGCTGAATGAAAATTGGCGGAAGTGTTGGAGAATCGAGATTTTTCCACCCCCGATACGCACTGTCTCTAGCCTGAATGGCCAGAGAGCAAGCATGATCGAACCATGGTTTATGAGGAGAGAAAGATTTAGTTGAAGAAGGTATGAACTTGCTAGTTCCCATCAACGATTACAGCTCCCTCCTTTATCTTTTAAATTTTTTACATCCATCATTATTCTTTACTGGAGGTCGCCAATTTGCTATCATCTGCAACTTGTAAACCTTACTTTTAAAGTCCCTTGTCTAAAAAATTTTATAAGCATATATGAGGAAACAGCCGCTTGACCCTAGAAATACGTTAACGGACCACAACATGTCTCCTCAATTTCCATTAATAAATATTTTCACTCTTCATTAATTATTATTAATTATTATTATTATTATTATTATTATTATTATTATTATTATTATTATTATTATTATTATTATTATTATTATTATTATTATTATTATTATTATTATTATTATTACAAAATTAGAGACTTAAGGAATCAAATTTTGATCCCTTAAATAACTTCGGAGGGTTTGAACCCTTGACCACCCTGTCTACACAACTTATATAATATATATATATATATATATAATATTATAATTATATATATATTATATATATATATATATATATATATATATATTATATATATATATATATATATCTATATATATATATATATATAATATAGAGAGAGAGAGAGAGAGAGAGAGAGAGAGAGCAAATTTTAAATATATTTTTTAAATATCGTCATCGTCATCGTCATCGGCATCGGTCCAATGCGTCAATCGTCAAAATTTACTATATTGTCATCCGTATCGTCATCGGCCAAAAATTTCATAATGTCCCATCGCTAATATATATATATATATATATATATATATATATGTATATATATATATAATAATATATATATTATATATATATATATATTTTATATTATATATATATATAATATAATATATATTATATATACATATATATATATATATATATATATATATATATATAATAATATATATATATATATATAGTATATATATATATATATATATATATATATATATATATATTTATAATATGGGTGGGTGGGTGTGTTTGTGTGTGTGTGTATGTGTGGGTGTGGGTGTGGGTGTAGGTGTGTGTGAAAGGTTCCAGCAATATGAATTAAAATTAAAGATTATTCTTAATTCAAATGAATAAGGAGAAAAACAGTTATTTAAAATCGATGAGATCAAATATTTGTTCTAAAATACTGAATATTTTCTTTCATAATATGCAATCATAATTTAAATTCATTTTAAAATTATCGAATAAGTAAATTTCTACCTAAAAAACGAGTACACGGATATACAAACTGTTGAGCCAGAATATTATAATTTTAGTTATTCAATACGCATATTTCTATTTCTTTTTCTTTTTCTTTTTTTTCTTTTTATTTTTACTGATTTCATCTCTTCTAAGAACTCGTACAAAGTCGTCCAATTTAGAGTTAGTAATTGAGCAATAACTTTGTCTACATTCTGAGTATTTTGATAAATATGCATATTAAGAAATGAAGTTATGAAAGTTTATATAAATTTGGAATTCCAAAAGCTTTCAACACTTGATTTTTTTTTTCGAGAAGAGCCTTATCGTTTATAAGAGAACTTTTATCATATATCTTCTTACCTACAAACTCAGAAAAGCTTTAGTCTCAAAGAAAAAGTAATGAAAATGACGGGTGCCAAGACTAACTCCAACTCATATTTTACCTTAACGCAGCCACTTCATTGGGCCCCCATCCGCCCTATTACAGAGAAATTCATCCTACTTAGTGCAACTTAATAAAAATTCGGGTTGAAGCAGTATTTGAGAACAAAGACAAAAGTAAATGTCATCTGAAATGGTACTTTCTGTCAGCTAAATTTCTGAATTCTTACATTTTTAATCATTTCACAAGTATGCTTATAATAATAGATCACATAGCTACATCAGAAACTTAAAATTAAAAGGATCTACACAACAAAAAATCATTTTATTTACAATATGATTAAAATAAAAAGCTAGAGTAGTTAGCTCCAGTACTGCTAAAGGTCCTGTATTTGATTTGTAAGTGACATGTAACATTTCTTAAGATACAAGGGGTTTGAAAAACTGCATATGTAAAACTTAGGGTAAAGTAAATATAAAATAGAACCTAACCTCACATTGGTAGATACATCATATCTAAAACTCTATAATACCAAGAGAATTGGGAATTATTATGTGGACCAGATTTAGCCTAACATAATTGTAAACACTGTAAACTCATCCACACTAACGCTCTATTGTTTCTCTTTTTTAAGAGAGAACATAGTTGCTGAAAGATTATAGTATTAACGCCGATTTCTTGAAATTATCAAGTTCTCTCCTATTTAATCGTTTTGGTCAACGATCGCACAAGTACCGGACCTTTCGAGGCGTCAAAGGGATGCTACATTAATGCAGTGGAGCTCCTTAGCACGATGGTTATGAAAAGGTTATAGATGTGTGCTTCAAAATAATCCTTTTAGTAACTAACTGTAATAATTACTGATTGCTACTGACCAAGAAATTCCAAACTTATTTTTAAATGTGCCCGATATTTATGGTTTATTTTCCTGACTTTTACTGTGGAATGTGTAGCAACATCCAAGCGACTGGTTGGACTAATTTTCAACCAAAGGGCTGCGAGTAGGACTAATGTATATCACAATGTCGGCTGTATAGGGGTGGCGCTTGGTGTGGATGCTGGTTTGAGAATTTACACTATGTTTTACCAACAAGCACACAATTGATACACATGGGTATTGGCACGCGTCACGCTCTTTGCCTAAGACTCCCCTGCTTTTGTGGTTTATTCCTCTCATTGTCACTATACTACTATATGTCTAGCGTTTCTATTTAAGATCGCTCAATAGTATTCCGGCTGTGGTAAGATTTGGAGCTGACTTTCTTTTCTGTCCAAATAGTTGGTGCTTCCTCAGGTTCTGTCTTATCTCACCTACTTTATATCCTACTTTCAATAATGATTCTTTCAGTCACGCCCAGATCCAGTTAAAAAAGGTCCTTGTTGGTGGGAAGCCCACAACGGAAATTTAAAAAAGAGAAAAAAACCAGTATTGGAATGGCCAGATTCCTTACAAGTCATTTTCTCTAGGATATGTTAACCAGATGGCATTTTTCCCCTAATGGAATTTATAGTCTAAGCTCCAGATGCGAAATTTTATTTGAAGGATAAATCACTAAAAAAGTATCCTCCGAGGATAATCGTAGGGAAAGATTCTAGAACCTGTCCTCAGGAATTTCCATGTCCAAAAATATTAGGAACCACAGAAGAATATTGGGTGGGGGTTTCACAACACAGCACATTCAAACAGTCCCCTGAAACACACACAAAAAAATACACACAACAGTTCCTATACAGTAATTTCTTTTTTCTTAGCCCATACAAATTGGTCTCAATCTCATGATCAATTACGGACAATTAAGAAATCTTAAGGAATTTAGTGTTAAAAAAGTGTCAAGTTAAGAAAGGGACAAAAGTATATAAATGTCAAAATGATATATAAAACTATAGCCTAACTGAGGGGTATTACTATATATTATATAATATATATATATATATATATATAATATATATATATAATATATAGAAAATATATATATACATTAAGATGTGATTTTAGGAATTTTAAAATTTTTCAAGAGTTTAATGAAAATAATGTTGAGTGTACGGTAGCGTAACTGGGTCGCGAAACATAGGGTCTTGCAGGGATCGATCTTTTGTTCGGATCCTAGGCATTAACAGATAGATTACCACTTTTGGCATTAATCTATCCTTGAGAAGTCCCCCGCATTGAATGTAGGTCCTCCTTAAATAACCGACGCATACTTGCTTGGTAACTATAAACATTTCATGTCTTTGCATTCACACTTGGAATGAAGAAATAATGAAGAATAATGTCGTGAAAAGAACATTAATTATATGCTTCATATTGTAATTCAAAAAGAGTTTGTGATCCTGAAAAAAATAATGAAGAAATAACAAATGATGTAGCATGCAGTGAAACATGAAAGCTGCATAATGAAATGATGTCAGCTGTTGCATTTTGTAAAACTATTCAGTCTCAGTCTTCTGAGAAAGTAGTTTTCTTTGAAAATCAGTCAAATAATGTGTACACTACATATCAGTTGCCTCACATTCATGAAAATTCTCTTCTAGGTAAAGCGCCTATTAGGTATTCAAGTCTAAAGCAAATTAATTAATTGAAATCTTTGAAAAGTTAGATCTTGACAAAAGTATATAATTTATAAAAAACTTTTACCAAAAAAAAATTAAATTACATATAATTGAAAAAATAAAAATTTCGATTAAATACTTTCATATTTTAAAATTAACTTTACTAATAAAATTACTGCTCTAGATATGAAAATTTCTCATTATAATAATTTTTTAAAAAAAAAAAAAAAAAAAAAAATAAATAAAATATATTAAAAAAAATAATATATCTTGATTATTAAAATTATTATAAAAAAAAAAAAACATAAAATAAAAAATAAAAAAAAAAAAAAAAATTAAATAAATAAATTATATATTAATATATAATAAATAAAAAAAAAAAAAATAAAAAAATAATATATTATATAAAGTAAAAAAAAAAAAAAAAAAAAATAAAAAAAATAAAAAAAAAAAAATAAAAAAAAAAAAAAAAAAAATAAAAAAAAAAAAAAAATAAAATAAAAAAAAAAAAAAGAATATAAAAAAAAACTAATAAAAATAAAAATTAATATTATTTTAAAATTTATATTATATATAAATATAATGAAAAAAAAAAAAATTTTAATAAAAAAAAAAAAAAAAAAAAAAAAAAAAAAAAAAAAAAAAAAAAAAAAAAAAAAAAAAAAAAAAAAAAAAAAAATGTATTATATATATATTATTTTAAAAAAAAAAAAAAATAAAAAAAATATATAGTAAAAATGAAAAAAAAAAAAAAAAAATAAAAAAATAAAAAATTTATTATATATTATTAAAAAAATAATATAAATTATAAAATTATTTTATTATTATATATTATTATAATATTTATTACTTTAATATAAATATTTATATTATTTATTTTATTTATATATAATTATTTATAATATAAATTTAAATGATAATATAAGATATATATATAATATATTAAAAAAATATATACTATAAATAAAAAAAAAAATATACAAATTGCATTAAAAAATAAATGTCGTAAATCATTTGGTTATAAAAACGTTTTAAAAAGAAAATCTTAGTTCATGTAGAATTATAACAAAGTCATTAATTAAACTCAGTAATAATAAATACTCCATTACAGTGTTTAAATAATTTTTTAAATATCGTCTGTCATATATTTTAATGATTATAGCCAATGTTAAAACAAATAAAAATTATTACACATGACTAAACTGCTTAACTTAATAAAAATAATAATAGTGATAATAAAAATATAGTAATAATATACGTAAAGCAATTTCTTACAAAAAAACTTAATTAAAGTCACATTAATATAAACAATATAACATTTATTCTGAATTATCTATAATTATGTTTCATGTAATGAGGAAAATAACTCACTATGTCTCCATAATTTTAAATAGATTAATAATAATAAAAAAACATTAAATAAAGAAAAAAAAAAAAAGAAAAAACATATATAAAAAAAAAAAAATTAAAGTTGGGAGAAATATTCCGAAGTAAAGATAGAAGAAAAATAAGAATTAAGGAGGAGAAAACAGACAAAAAAAACAAAAAAAAATTAATAAAATTTCAAATATAAAAAAAAATAAAAAAAAAAATTTAAAAAAAAAAAAAAAAAAAAGAGAAAAAAAAGAAAAAAAAAAAACAAAAAAAAAAAATTTGTTTAAATACTGCCCGTTTAAAAACAATAAAAAAAGTTTTCAAGTTTATAACGTAAAAAAAATGTATTTGGTAAACATGCTAATAATAATAATAATCACTTAATTATTTTAAAAAATAAATATCAAAAAAATACTGTATGTTAAAATATTATAGGTTAAAATAACAAAAAAAAAAAAAAAAAATAAAAAAAATAAAAAAAAAAAAAAAAAAAAAATTATGTCTATTAGAAGAAAAAATTCTTACAAAAAAAAAAAAAAAAATTATAATAAAATATAATATATATATAATATAATATATTATATATAAAAAAAAGAAAATATATAAACAAATAAAGAAAAAATATAAATATTTTAAAAAAATAAAAATAAAAAAAATAATATATAAAAAGTATCTATTTTTTAACACTATTTAAAAAAAAATAAAAAAATAAATAAAAAAAAATATAAATTAAATATTTATTACTTATTATATTAAAAAATTAAAATTTTTTAAAAAAAATGATATATTATATTTTATTTTAATTTATAAAAAAAAAAAAATAATTAAAAATTGTTTGCCAAAGATAAAAAATGAAAAAGTAAAATAAAAAAAAAATAATAAAAATAGAGAAAAAAAAAAGAGATAAAAAAAAAAAAAAAATATAGTCAACCCGGGATTATAGAAAAAAATAGAAGACAAAGATAACAATAAAAAAAAAAAAAAAAATAAAAAAAAAAAAAACAAAAAAAAAAAAAAAAAAAAAAAAAATTAAAAAAACAAAAAAACAAAAAAAAAATCAATAGAAAAATTTTATCCTACGAATATTTGGGTATGGAAAAACACCCCCCCTAAATGTTCCCATTCAAAACATGTTCGGCTCGAGTAATGGCCCACTAATCTTATTTGTCCCAAGCAAAAAAAAAAATTAAAATTTATAAAGAAAAAAAAAAAAAGTTAGTTAACATTAATTTAAAATAAAAATAAATAAAAAAAAAAAATAAAATATAAAATAATATTAATAAAAAAAAAAAAAAAAAAAATAATATATAAAATAAAAAAAAAAAAAAGTTAAAAAATAAAAAAAAAAAATTAAATTATTTTCTTTAAATTTTAAATATTTTAAATTAAACTATGATAATTAGATAAATATATAATATACCAAAAACAATCACTACCCACAACGGCATCCTTCCCCCACCCCTCCCTACACGCACATCACCAACCTAGCTGAATCCCCACATACCAACACAAAACGCTCAACTACCGTAAGCACCCCCCCAAACTTTAGATAAAGAGTCACATTAACAATTAGTCCAATCATATACACATAGAACGAACCATACTAACACAAAACATCCAACGTGAAAACACAGCGCATCCCGAACAAAAAGTCACACATAAACACACTCAAATACCAAAATAAAAAAAAAAAAAAAAAAAAAAAAAAAACAAAAAAAAAACAAAACAAATCCACCATACATCAAAACCACACATACCTCGATATCCAAAACAAACAAAATCACCAAACAAAAAAACTGTAACCAAAAAAAATCTAAAAAAAAAAAAAAGAAAAAAAATACAAAACAAAGAGACAAACAATCCAACCACCAGACAACAGAAAAAACAACAGCAAAAATTAAACAATAATAGAAACAAATAACTCAAAAAAACCACACCCAACTAACAAGAAACAAATCAACCCACCCCAGCCAACAAAAAAAAAAAATGTTTTTTGTAAAATAATAGAATGATTTTTAAATTGATTTTCCACGATTTCAGGACACCCGTTATAGAAAACCCCGTTAAAATTCAATATAACCACCGTAAAAAAAAAATGATGCATTAATGTATTAATTTTTAGAATTATTTAAGTAAATTAATAATTTAAAAAATGATAAAAACTCTTATACATAATTTACTAAAAAAAAAAAAATCTAAAAATTAAAAAAAAATAAATATTTAAAAATAAAAAAAAAAACGAAAAAAAAAAATACATTTTTTAAATAATTAAGATGTGTGATAGAAATTTTTTTTTCTATACAATCGAAATTATTAATTTTAAAATTACAATGTTTAACATGGTGTAGCTATAACGTAAGTTTAATTGGTGACATAAATAATCATATGAAAATAGTATTTCCGTTTTACATTAAATTTATCTAGGAATTAATAGTTTATAACGATACAATAAAAATGAGAACAGAAAAACAAAATAAAGAAAAAAAAGAAAAAAAACACATGAGCCGCGAAAATTAATCACTAAAAAATAATAAATTTAATAAAAAAAAAAAATATTAAAAAAAAAAAAAAAAATAAAAAAAATGAAAATAATAAAAATGGTAATATAAATAAAGATATTTAAAATAAAAATTAAATTTATATTAATATATAATAAAAAAAAAATTAATAAATAAAAGATAAAAATAAAAATAAATTAAACATTCTACACCAATATTTTTTGTTATTAATCAATTTGATCAAAACAAATTTTGTTATAATACTTTTTTTTTTTGTTTTTCTAAAAAAAAAAAAAGAAAAATAAAAAACAAATAAAAGAAAAAGATTTTAAAAACAGAAATGAACTATTTTAAAAGTTATAAGTTAAAAAAGAATTCATAATATAATTAACAAGAGATGCAAAGAATAAAAAGATAAACGAAATATCGCGATGAAAAAAAAATCAATATACATTATTAAATTATTATAAAAAGATAGAGAGCGAGAACGAAAAACAGAGAAATGAAAAAAAAAAAAAAAAACTGCTAACCAATTGCACTGAGCGTGTAACTAGAACTCCAAAAATTAGAGAAGGAAAATGGAGTATAAAAAAAAAAAAATTAAAATGAAATGGTCGAACTCATAAGAAAGAAAACAAGCATCATAACAAATAAAAAAAAAAAAATGTTTTAAAGAAATGGTATTTTGATTTTTAAGTAGTAAAATCACAACTATTTCCTTTTTAAATTAAAAAAAAAATCCATTTCTGCTTTAGAAAGCTATATCTCCTTTATTATTTAATTTAATTAAAAAAAAAAAAAAAAAAAAAAAAAAAAAAACAATAAAATAAAAAAAAAAAAAAAAAAAAAACGAAAAAAAAAATATGATTATAAGCCCTATCATTTAAAGCACGGTATAAAAAAAAATAAAAAAAAAAACAAAATGTATCTATATTTAAACGCGACAAAACACACAAACACCTACACAAATAATTAATAAAAATTATCTAATTGCTTTAAAAAAAAAAAAAAAAATAAATTAAATTAGATTATTTTATCTCTTTTTAATATGTTTTTTTTAAAAACAAAAAAAAAATGTTAATTAAAAATTTATAAAAAAATATTTAAGAAAATATGGGAGAAAAAAAAAAAAAATAAGTCTGACAACCCAATATGGCAAAAATTATTATTAAATTATAAACATATCGTCTGCCCAAACCCCTACATATTTTTCCATATTATAACAACTACCCACCCTCCCACCCCTACTATTCACACCTTGATTCACAATAAATAATATAATATATAAACTGAAAAATGTTTAGAGAATAAAGCTCTTCATTTATAACCAAACATAACTCATTCCTACGGTTGTTAAGCTTTAACTAAAATATGTCCAAAATGATTGATCAGGAAGAATCCGGATTTACTTATGAATTTTAAATAGAAGACAAATCTTTATATGTTAAGCGATTGATTATAAAAACTATTACCCTTTGTAAATTTATTAATAATATAGATAGTTAGAAGATATATATAGTTAATCTTGATATATAAACTATTATTATATATATATATATATATATATATATATAATTATATATATATATATATATAAATAATAATATATAATATATTATATATTATATATATAATATATATATATAGTATTATATTCTTTTCGTTTCTTCTGTCTACGTCCTTCCTCTTTGCCCCAAAGATTATATGGATAGGTAAGGTGCTTTGAACATAAGACTTATATTTATATCGGAAAATAAGGAAAAGAAAAAAGCAGATAGAGTAGTTAGTAAATCATGACAAAATCGTTCGAAAGTAAAAAATAAATAATAAAAAATAAAATAAAAAATAATAAAAAATAATAAAAAAAATAAAATAAATATATTATAAAATGCTAAAAAATAAAATAAAAAAGAAATATAAAAAAAAAAGAAACTAAAAAATAATAATAAAAAGGAAAGCATACTTAATATTTCGTTGTTATTACATATATAGTAATATATACCTAAAATATAAATATATTAATATAACTATATATATTGTCAAGCCCTCCTCTAGATGATAGAGAGCTCCACATTAAATATATCCAATCTCAGAAAACAAGTGACAAGAGCTCGTATCAAGCAGACAGAAAATCCACCCTTAAGTAGCATCAATGGGACCATGCGACCGGGACCGGGGTCACTATGGAAATAAGGTAGAATCAGAATACATTTGGTCAATGGGTAAGGGTATCCCCTGGCCAGTGTGGGGGCCACAAACCGAGCTGCACTCCGCCCCATACCAAAGGTACAATTTTACCCACCATTCATCATCCTCGATCATGCAACCTTTATTCTCGCCATTCCTTGACGACGGCCAAACTCACATGTGCGGAAGAATAATATAATATTTATAATATATATATTATATATATAAAACTTATATATATATTTATATAATATAGTGATAGGAAACTTCCTACCTCTTAAAGGTACGTTCTCAACGAACGTATATCAGAAAAAAATACGAACACATGTGTAATGTCGATTTTTTTTCGATTATTTTCAAGGCAAAAGTGCGAAAAAGACAAAAAAGTCTAAAATCCTAATTTTCAAGTTGCCAAATAGTTCGCTTTTCTGTTTTTTTTTAAACTAAAGGATTAACCCTTAAGTTATTAATATAGCAGAGATTAGAAAGAGCATGGGTCAATTCTCCTTGCCTCAGCGGCGAGTTGACGACGGGGGGACTTCGTCCCCCCCTCTGTCCCACCTAGTCGGCTCGAGCCCCCTTTAAAAAAATAAATAAAAAAATTAAAACAAAATTAAACATATAAGATTAACATGATATAATAAAAGTCAATATGTTGGCACTTTCTTCTCTTCTTCTAGTTGGAGTTGTAAGTTAACACGGTTCTCAGTGTCACTGGATATTAGCCGTACTTCCAGTGTTATCGATACGTGTCATGCGATATTTCGATATCTGCATTTTTATGTCAATTCCTTTTAAAAGGGTAAGTGCCTTAAACTAGAGAAATATTAATAGTATATATAATATAATATTTTATGTATTATATATATAAATACATAAATATAAAAATAGATAGATATAAAAATATAAATAAATATAATATATTTATAAATAAATTTTTATTCACTCTATTTATGAGTATTTTAATACTATTACCGACGTTTCCATCCTCCATTGTCTCGCTAATATGCTTATCCTTTACGAACGAAACTATTTAATGCTACAGTGATTATTCTCACCCGGGGCGGTCTCACAATTTTATGTGTATACACAAGCTTCCGCTAAAAAACGATACATCTAGCCAGCTTATGGAACTGGACTTCTTAATTAATGTATAGAAATGGTACGATAAATAGACAATTTAACTAATGTTCGAGGGTAAAATGATCAAATTACATTTGTCTAAAAAATTGCTAGCTATCTCTAACAAAGTGAGCTTCTTTCTTATGTATAACCGGCTTATTTCATAAAACTATACCGCGGACTTTGCAGTTGCCATTATACTAACGGTGGTCTGGAATCGGAAAAATCTCTTTCACGTACTTATACTTATTATATAGGTATTATATACTATATAATTATATATTTATATAAATATATATATAAATTATATATAATATATATATATATTAATTATATTAATAATATATATATAATAATATATATTTGGGGCAAAATAGGTGGGCTCGAGCCGGGACGGGTGAACATAGGGGGATGTATTCATTACCCCTAGGGGAGGGGCGGTAGTGATACCCCGCGACAATTTAGTCTGTCGGAAATATATAATTTATTTCTTTACTTATATTATATATTATATATATATATTATTTTATTATATAATAATCATATAATATAACTATAATAATAAGGTAAATATTATATATACTACTCACATATAAGTACTATTAATATATTTCATATTATAATATATACTATATTATTCATTTATCCTACCATGCACGAAACCACACTCCTAGAACAACTTCTAAACTTTCATCACAAACAACAACATATACTATCTAAAGAGATTAACGATTATTCCTGATAACCACATGAACCGTAATCTTGACCCAAAAACCGTAATAAGATAGCTGATTTAAACATGTTATTCATAAAATTTGAAAAGGCTAGCGAACAAGGCATACCAACTTCTATTAAAGTTCGTGAGGGTTAATATTGAATATATATTGAGATTGATAAAGAAGATGAAAATCGAAATTCACATCTTGACTAAATATAATTTATAAGATTTTCGAATAAAATTTTGCAATATTGTCTACAGCTTTAGAGGTCTTCTATTATCACACTTATAAGTTGGTATTAGTGACGTAAAAAAGGAAAAAAATAAATTCCACATTATCAGCGGGTTAAAAATATAAGTAGGTACTTTTTTCAATTATATTATATAATTATATAATCTTATTATATATTTATTCTTTCATAAATTAATAATATATATATATATATATATATATATATATATATATATATATATATATATATATTATATTATATATAATATATAATAACTCAAAAATAGTATAATATTATATACCCATATATATACAACTATAAACATAATCTAATATATATTTATATATATAGTATATATATATATATATACAATATATATTAATATATATTATATTTATATTTACATCTTAAGTGATATTAAAAAAGCTTATATATATTACCGGTGATATATATATGTAATAGTAAAAATATTTACATATTTACTGTATAAATTATATTTGGGTATATATATATATAATAATAATATATATATACTTATATATATATATGAGAAAAGAGAGAGAGACAGACAGACAAAGATAAAAGTCACACTATATAGCAGCAGGTACATAGGACTAGGTTCAATGCGGGTGGACTCTCAAGATGTAATTAATTGCCAAGTTGGTAAACTTTGTTAATGGCTATGGATCCGAACAAAAAGATCGATCTACCCTATGTTTCCGACCCAGTTACGCTACCTGTTTTACAAGTCATTCTTGACATTTATTTGTTTCTTAATTAGTTCTTTTTTACTACAATCCAATATCTTAAAGTTCCGATTCATTAATAGAATTTATAATTATTAGACAAGAGAATGTGACTGTATAGGTATGTTGGATTGATGTAGTGTGGTGTGAACCCAAAGTATTTTCTGGTGGGTTCCACTATATTTTGACAATCTATCTCCCCAATTACACGGTTCCCTAGCCTTATAGCCTTTGCCTACGACTGATCCAGGGAGGAATAAGATGTTTAGGTAGTATCCATCAAATAACAACATTTTCCAGTCTGGAAAGTTAGTAATAAATCCCTCTAGACGGAAACAATCCCTATATATGTTAAGTATCTCCCTATTGAGAAGATATATTGTGGAAATTCTTGGCCGATTCCTAATGGTCCATAAATGGTTCCAGTTGGCTTTCCCCACCAGGACCTTTGTTTTCTAGTGAGAAGCTCTCATGTAAATGAGATATACTCTCTCTCTATATAATAGATAAGACACGCAATCCTCGAGGGGACGAAAACACATCTATTGACACGCAAAAAGGACATAGTCGCACACCATACCAAACTATAATAATATAAAAATATAAGCAAAGAGAAGAGAATAAACCCAATAAATGAGGGAGAGCTTAGAGAGCTTAATTGTGCGACGCGTTATGCATACTGTAGTCAAATAATTGGATTTATATTCAAGACGCCACCCACGGCAAGTCTCGCCCGTAGTTCCTATATGAGCGGGGAAACTCTAATTAAATCACGGTGTATAAATGGAAAGTATATCGCCAGTTAAGACCTTTGACGCCGAAAGCTCGTATAACTGGAGTTACGCGATCGGAAAGTAACAAGCTATTAAAGAGAAGAAGATTCCAGTTGGTACTAAGTCTCTAAGACATGAGTAAGTTGAGATTAAGGTTTCAAAGATTTCATTAGATTAGAAATACAGTGAGAGCATATAGGTTACACGATTAGATAGAAGGATCTCAGAGCGGATTCCTTTTTTCGGAATAGATATTGGACATATGCGTATGGCTTTCCAAACAGCTGGAGCGTGAAAGTTGTCTTTATAAGTTGATTGATGACATAGAGAATATTTAAGTTTGAACTTATGCTATTGGCACCTACGTGAAGCACATTCCTTCAAATAACTTCAGGAGAGGAATGGCCATCTGGGCCACACCACCTCAAACCTAAACTCATATCTATACAAAATATATTCACATGGAAAAGACATAGGACGTCTGAGAGGAGAAGGAGGGGATTGCCGGAATCGTCCAGGGTTGGATTAGAGGAAAAATAGGAGGGCCAAAGAAATTTGCTAACACAGTAAGAGTTTATAATATATCTACATCCAATTTTCTTTGTAATTTAAATATTATTATTATATATATATATTTTATAATATATATTTTCACATAATTAATATTATACTTACTCCTTTCTTTCATACCCAATACCTAACATATATATACCACTCCTCTATATTTAATATCACTAGATTCCATTTTTCACTCACATTAATATTAATCCATTTTATCTATTATTACCTAAGCATTTGAGCCATACCTAAGGATTTCACTTAGTGATACTATTATATATATCATAGTTATACTCAGTTGGCGGCCTTCTGTGTAGAACTTGGCATGGAGGGGCTGTAGGTATTAATAGTGCACGTTATATACTAATATTAGTTATATAGTAAAAAGATTTATAATATAAGCTTTGTTAATTAATTATGGATCACTTTGATTATTATTAATATTTTTTATACCTTAATACTGTAAATTTACTTCAGAATAAAAATATAGAAACGTTCTTTTCATTTCATTATTTATATAGTATATAAAAGTTTTTATATTTAAACTAAATTGAAGGAGTATATAAATATATATATTAAAGCAAAAAAAAAGTTAATTAATTAATAATTTTATGATATCTTTAACATAGGTTGTTTTCATAAAAGAAACAACATTTTTTTTTTCTTTAATAGTCCTTTCATATTCCTCTTTACAGGTCGAACACATTCTGCAATTTAAAAGACTTGATAACTCTCTTAGATGGAAAAAATATTAAAAATCAATTATACTTTTCTTAAAATGATACAATATCTAGAATGGATTAAGAATACCTTAGAAACGTTCTTTTACCATTTCATTTATAATTAATATGTAAAATGTGAGCATAAATATAATTAGGACTTTTTTTTATATATAAATATCGAATGCGCACGAAAATCCGAACACATTAGGTAAAGCAAAAGCCTAAAAAGTAAAATTGTATTGACTTAGAGGTGTCAATTTAAGATTCAATACGAAAAAACGTCATTGCTGCCTATATCTAGATTTTGGTCTATCACTCTTCTTCTCTCCTCAACTCTCTCTCTCTACCTAATAATTATATATATAGATAACTTATATAGTACGGTATACGTCTAGATAATACTAATATAGTATTAATAAACAGTATATACATATAATTTTTATTATTGGTATAGTAATTATTCGTCATATGGTTATATAAATAATAGTATTAATATTAAACATACTAACATATTTTTAGGTAACGATACATTTATCATTTTATAAAGTTATTTGCAGATATATTTTTCGTATTATATTCCACACACACAAATAAGAATAAACACATTAATAAATTGGAATAAAAGAAAATAACTGACTTAGTCTAACCCCAACCTCTTATATACTTCTAAAGGCAGGTCATTCTCTCTGTATCGGTCTGCAACTGTGTAAAAATCTTTAAAACATTCTTAGTATTTAGATGAGAAAACTTTATAATATTGCTATGAATTAATCGGGAGCCAAACTGCATTATATAATAAAAACTACTAGAATTAACTTTTTTAATGGATATATTTTGATATTGTTTATGTTGATTGAAAAGCCTTCATGCTTCATTTACGTTCAATATTTATTAAATTGCTTATTTAGTGGGCCGCAAAAGGTAGAGCCCAAATTTTATTTTAAATTCTCAAAATATTTGACTAATTAATCTTAACATATTTAGTCAAATTTTTCTTAGACCTCTAATAACGCCATTGATTATTTTCTTAATTGGGAGGAATATCAACTAATCTATATATATTGTGACACTCATATTTGTTTATAAAAAAAATCATCCACGGATCCACTTTTCATTGATCAAAATTCATTAATTTCATATTCAGAGCAATTTCGTACTCCTGGCCTATTTTTAAAATTGGTTTAGGGGGGTTAACTCCTTTTGTCGAATAACTCCACCAATAGGCCATAAAGACGAGCCGTCCACATATATATATAAGTTATTTATATATCTATATTAGATAATATATATATATATCATAATAAGTTACTACTACTTTGTATAGTATACTTATCTTTTTTTATTTTATTATATATTAATAAATTTTTAAACCTATTTTATTTTTATTTAAACGTAATGGTAGAATCCACTAATCCAAATAGCCACACAGTTTAAAACGAATAGTTGCCGCGAGCTACGGTCAGTAAGCCCAAGGTTATTTTCCGGCCGCAGTGCAGAGAACTCTCATGGTTCGTTACACCAGTACGAAATAAGATATACAGCTACGATATTGAGTGAGGTATACAAATATGACGGTGATAAGCTATAATATATGTATATATATTATATATATATATATATAATAATATATGATATATAATAATATTAGTATATATATATATATATAATAATAATTTAATATTAGGGCCCAATTCTATCAGGGATAAAAGTATATCGGTTTATCGAGTATCGGGGCTATCGGCAAATTTGTATTATCCGGGTATCGGATATCCGGTATCTGTATCGGCATTGAAAAAAATCGTGATACTTCCTATTTCCCAGACAAGTACTTCTCGAACTACTCATATTGGAGCACTCTCTCACACAGGGTATCGGGACTAAAATTTTGGTATCGGTGCACAAACACTTGAAATATATTATATATAGTAGTAAGAAGTACTTTCAGGAATGAATATGTTAACAGGAACTTTACTATCGTATTATATATATATATACTATATAATAATGTGTACGCTACTTCATATTACTAACTAGAATACGATGACGTTGACTTGATAAGTCCTCCCGGTATATATAATATTATATATATGAGATATAGTTATATATAAAGGTAACAAAGATATCAGATAAGTTACGATTATCTAAAACTACTCATACTAAATTAATATATAACGTATAGTACTAGCTATAGAGATTTATATATATAATAATATAGTATTCTTCCTAATATATATAAATATATAACTACCTACTACCTATAGATAACCTTATATTCTATTATTATATATATATATAATTATATATATATAGTTATGTATATATATATATATATTCATTTGACGTTTGAAATATGTATTAGGAGCCTCAGGGCCCGCCCATGGTGTTAATTTTTTTCAGCCCAATGTGGCCGCTTCTTTGTGGATGCGGGCGGTGGGCTCCTGGTAACAAGTTTGAATTATCTTTATCACTACCTTCACGGCAAAGCCCTATTTTCTAGTTCTAGCTAAGCTATCCTACAATAATATCTAGATGTTTCTAGATTATTACCTAAATAGTTTCTAACCCTAGACATACGGGCAGAATTACTCTAGGTACTATATTCTGTTTAGGATGAGAAAAGAAAAAGAAAAGATCACGTGATGATACTATAATTGATGCGAGTTAATATATATATACTATATATATATATATATTAGTATATATATATTATATATTATATATAGATATTATATATATATATATATATATATTATATATATATATATATATATATATAGTATTTGTATATACACTAAACACCTGAGCTACTCACTTATTAATTTACGGTTACTATATATATATAGTATATATACTATATATATTATTATACATATTTCTTATACCAACTATACTATATATTTAATTAGGTGATTATTGCATCCTATTTAAGATCCAGCGTATGTACCTAATTAACCATAAATATATATATACATTTATGTATAAAATATTACCTGTACTATACTATACTATATATTATATCTCTATATACTTATCCTCTAACAGTACTATTAACTCTTATTCTTCCTACTTATATCTTACTACTTTTTTCCCTATGTATACTACACTCCGGTTCTACTCTTCTCCACATATATTACTAGCTATATTCCAAACATCCTAATACATATCACTCGTATAAGTTGATTATAAGTGTAAATTAGAGCAATTACACTGCAATCCTATAGATTGTTATTCTGTAAATCACCACACTAAATGTATTTTCACCATAGACTAGGATTACGAGTGCCGAGCGGAGGGCTTAACCGTGAGTAATGCTTCTTCTTGGACACCGTGAAGAAGCTATTCTCCGTCCCTATTAGCGTCTTTTGTCTACGTCGTTCTAATCGCTATATAGGTGCTGTCAAAACCACTTATGCAACCTTCGACCGCTTCAATCTTGCAATAGCAGGTCCACGAGATTCGCTGATATACTGAGAGTATATGGCTCGATGACAAAACATCTAACAAACACTCTCTGGAGTAACCAATTAGAATAAGGAGTATATTACAAATACAAATTTGATAAATGCAGGATAGGTAATGTGTTAATTTTCATTATATACCATAATAAACGCTCCCCGGTCTTATGGTCATTATTATTCACCATGTGCGAGCTGGTACCCTGTTTTGGACCCTACGATCGCAGTGCTTTCGAGAGCGGATAGGAGGACGTAGTATAAAGACCTCTTCTTGGACAGTAGAAGTAATTCTCAGGTTTTTACATTTTAGTCTCGTTGCGAGCGTAGTGGTTCAAACATGCACGCGGTCATCTTGCAAGGGTCCAGGATTCGCCGTTTATTCCTAGACCTATGGTGTGAAATAAAATAACATTAGAGGATAGAGTACTTTGATACTCCAATACAATACATTGCATTGATTTGACAGATATATACCGGTTATATTGTTTTACATCATTAATAAATTATAAAACTGCAATAGGATTAAAATATTATAGTATATATTTATTAATTCGACCATGCGCTATATATATAATATAGGTCATACCCCTTAGTGGTTCCTATCCTTCACAATTGATTTACATGAGTTAGCGACGGTAAGTGTTATTAACTATAAGTCAGAACCGTGTATGTCTTATCTTGGTACAGTGATATTTATAGAAATATATTTTTTATTCTCGGTTTCTAAATTATCGTCTCGTCCAGTCTTGGCCTTTTTGTCTATTGAGTGGTGTCCAAAATCCACCTATGCGACGTCTCATCTGCAAGGGTCAGGATCGAATATCCTAGCATGGTGTAAAATTATCATTTGGGATATTATTTTAGCTTGCAGGTTTTATTTTAGCATCACATCTCTTTTGGGCAAAAGATCTGGATATGTGCCAGTGGAAAAAAGTAGGAATTATTGCATTTCCTAATTATAGCATAATTAACCTCGGTCTTATCCTCTTTAGGTGGATTTTAATTATTTCACCTTAGTTGCGCTTATGGTAACATTCTTAGTTGGCCCTACCGTTCGAGTTGCACAGATTGCGGGTCAGGATACCGTAGTACTTGCTCTTCTTTGAACAGTTGTGAGGTATAGTATTCGTCAGCGTATCTCTTTGTATCTCGTCGTATGCGTAGGCTTCAAACACATGCACGCTATCTTGCAAAGCGGTCCAGGATCGTAAATACCTAGCATTTGAGTGACAAACTAGAGGACAATTAGGGGTCCAAGGTAATTTACAAAATAACAAATTTGATTGCAGTGAGTCCTTTGGACTATGTCGGCATTTCACGTTGATTAAGCTATAATCATGACTTAACCCCCACTTTGTCTATTTGGGAAAGTAGGCATCTATATATTCACCACTGCGCAGGTACCTCAGTTTTGACCTATACGTCGATCTGCGAAAGCGTGAGTAGAACTATCGTATGTAAGTCTTTTTCTTTTGTCTAGTTAGAAGCTATCTCTGGCTTTCACTCTTTTTTGTCTCGTTCGTTTGTTAGCGTAGTGGTCATAACAACATGCGTTCGCCATGCGTGGACAATGACGATCCAGAGTGATCAGGTATGCCTCAGCATGGTGTGTTCGAAAAATACCACATAGGGGTATTATACAACATCTTATACTACTTAGATAAACTATATATAATTAATATACTATAAGTATTTATACAGGACTCAGTCATTCATAGTACTAATATGTATATCTCATGACTTCTATTAAAATATATAATATAAACTCATATACTATATACTAATAATAATAACCTACTAATATATATTATATATATATACTAATTAAACAAGAGACATTAGTTAAAAATTTAAATTTGGATAAAAATTAGTGCTTTTATTTAGACTTGGAAGTTCAAACCTCAAGGTAGTGCACTCACTATTCATGGGCAGGAAACTTTACTATTAGCGTTTTAATGGTTTACTTAGGATCCGACAGATTAGGAATCGAAATCCACAGATTACCCTTATTATTTTGGACACGGGCAGACTCTATCGCTGTACCGAGTTCCTTATAATAATAAAATACTCTCGACACGCACAACGTCTGACGTCACTTAATAATTCCTAATCTACGATTGGATTGTATTATATATAAGTGAAAGAAATTATCCTAAATATGTGTCTGAGACTTGCTTATGACCTTCTCTTTACATTGTTCATTTAGTGATACTGATTCAACTCAGATTGTTATATGGTATGAAAAGAACATTAAAATGTCGAAGTGAAAATATTGTGAGAGAAAAGTTATTTTATTTTTTAAAACTTATTAATATTACATTATATTAATGGAGTTGGAAATAGACAAACTCAACCCCTATTTTAATCTTTCGGATCTCCTGTAAATTATAGGGTGAGGAGGTTAGGGTTAAGGGTATGAGTCTTATGAATTGAAAAGGTTTGGTTCTGACCCTCATTCTTGGTAAACCTGATTTCAAACTATACCACCCTACCTTTACATAGCTTATGTTATTTTTAGTGAGTAGTGGGTGCCAAGTTGGAGAAATTTTCTTAACAGAATTTTTAAATTGTATGTATTGAGAATTGTGAAGGGACTCTCACATTCCATTTCAGTTTTACAAATATATATTTTATTGTTTTAAATTAGTTATTGTAGTTAACTATGAGAGAGTATCTAGCATCTGCAATCTAGCATCGGATCCGCCATTCACGTCGTTCAAAACTTTCGCTCTCGCCCTAATTAATATACTATAATATATATAATTATATAACTAACAATTTATATAATAATATCATATATATAAATTATATATAATATAATTAATATATATAATGATATATATATATATATATATATTATAGTATTTATAATTTGATTAATATAATATATATATATTTAAGTATATTAATAATTATTACTCTCAGTTATGTATTTAATGGAATGTTGAAATATAAAAGTCATAATATAAGTACCATAAATAGATAAATAATAATATAATAAAATCAATTTAATTAATAAATAAAATTATATAATAATAATTAATCAATTAATAATCAATAAATAATAATAATTAATAAATCACCATAGATAAAGATAAATATTAGTAACGGAAAGTAGGGTTAATGAACAAAATACACACAGTCAAACACATCTAGAGCGTATCAAAGCTAAATAGGAATTGCAGCACTAATGAGAAAGTTTATTGTTACATAAGAGGTGAGAGATCAAAAGAATTATGCGTACTTATATTATGACTTTCTATAATCATTCCATTAAAAACTACACCCTGACAAATAATTTAAACTTTTCAACCCCTCATATATATATACGCGCTATTATGAATAATACATATAATAATAAACTAAATAACAACAATAAATAAAACAACAATAATAACATTTTATGTATTCATTTTTTTACTTGCTAAAAATATAAAAATTAAAAAGGGATTCAAAATAAAAATGTATTTATTTGTCACCTGTAAGATCATAATTGTAGGTTTTAGAACAGTATATAATTAATCTCTAAACAATTTTTTTTTCCTTTCACATTTTTAAATATGCTCTTCTGCGTGGTCGTTTAATTATTATATTTTTTTTTTTGAATAAATTCATCAATTAGTTGAAATTTATAAAAAGAAAATTTATATAACGCAGTCTCAAATATATACTCTTCCTATACGTTGGTATCAGCGCCTTTTAATCTTAGTATCTATTAAAAAATAATTTTGTATTATTAATCTACTTAAACTGTTAACAGGGAAAAATTTATTGTAGTTTTAAAAGTATTAAAAAAAATATGGAAGATAATGGATTGATGAACTTGGAATAATATTATTATGAAAAATGAATTTGAGAAAGATTTCTGT
>JABUQX010076700.1:27500-38840 GCA_015478945.1 Trachelipus rathkii | reverse complement strand
AGATAAATATATATATATATATATATTGAAATATACATTATTTTTGGCTGAAAATTGGTACAATAATAGTTTTTGACATGAATAAGAAGAATCCGGTGAAATTTTTAACAAAAAATGATATGGGGGGGGTCTCCAGCCCCTAACCCCATTTTTAGGGGTTACAGGTAACCCAGGGGTCCCAAACTTGGGACTTTTACTATTTATTATTAAATGAATTAATATTGTGAATTTCAAAAACGTAGCTCAATTATAAGGGATACTTTACTCTTACGAGCCCTTATTGGAGTATACGGTATTGTATTTTGAAATTTCTGGTTTAAAATTGCACCGACTCAGAGCAAATTTTCCATTAATATATTTTAACTTTTATATCAAAGTGGTTACTAAGATTATTATTTACAAAATTTTAAAAGGAAATAATGATGACTAATGCATTCACAATCTCCTTGATCACGATTGCAAATCAACCACTCGCGAATCCAGTCATCAAACCCAAAAGGAAAACTGGCCACAAGTGGCAAATGAAGTAATTTAAAATAAATTACGACATTAAATTCCCCAGCCAAAGGAATCCAACAGAAGAAATATGATTTGTTTTCGTAAGTTTTAGTGAAAGAAAATATAGTAAATAAGTATACTCTTTATTCGCCAGTGAACTGTGTCTGAAGGATAGGAAATTTGAGTGGGTCGGTAGTGGGTCACACTCAGGCATATGTAATATAACTTAACTCTCACGTCTTGCATACTCTAGTTTCAAAATATCACCACTAACAGAAGGCAATGACACTGATTTCATTAAAAGGGGGGTGGTTTTCCTTTCCTTTTTTAAGGATAAAGGTGGGTTAATAATCCCGAACCACCAACAGTATCAAGTCAAGGGAATTACGGAAACCCTTTCCCCAAAGAAATTTCCATCCCAAGACTACTGTTTCTCGAAGAATATTATAAGGTCATCACCTTTAGTTCTGAGAGTAAATGTATTTTGAAACGAATATACAAGGCACTTGAAATTACATTACACAGTCAGTATGTCCCGGCACACACAACCCTGAAGTAAGAAAACCCCTAATGCCGTACAAAAGGAGCTTAACTACTTTTGAAGAGTCCTGGGGACACTGGTGAGAGGAATACACAGTTCACGTTTGAATTAAAGTATAAGTAAGAAATTTATTAGATTATTTTTAATGATCAATAGCAAGAGAATTTATATGATAAGTTTTTTGATGTTGTCTAAATGGTTAATAAGGTTGTCGTCGAAGCTTATTTCGAATCGAATATAGCTTTGATCCGACGGGAAGCCAGGATGTTAGCCTGGCGGCGGTTCCTAGGGGGAGAACTTGATGTTGTAGGTGATTCTTCTTCTGTAGAAGAATCATAAATATTACTATGAATTTCCAAAGGGTAAAGATGAATGACCGCGCGAGTAATTTCACCTGTTCTCGTACTCAAGGAAACCGATCGTACATAACCATCAGGGGAAGTATGTAAAACTTTTACAATTCCCAATTTCCATTTTAAACGGGGACCGTCATCTTCCACCAGGACGACGTCTCCGACAGTTACATTTGGGCGATCAGATTTATTATAAGATTGCCTTAAATTTAATAAATAAATAATCCTTTTCCCATTTAATTTTAAATTTATTTACAAGGGAGAGGATGTATTTGTAGCGTTTACCAATTTTTATAGGATCTAAATATGTGGGATCCATTTCAATAAGTTCCTCTGGAACGGGGAGTGAGTTTAATTTATGCCCTGTTAATAAATGAGAAGGGGTGAGTGGTTCCTCACTATGGAGGTCATCCCCTACAAATGTGAGAGGACGGCAATTTAAAACCGCCTCCACTTCAATTATAATTGTATAAAATTCATCATAAGTGATGAGGGCATTAGTAAGGGTACGTTTCAAATGGAGTTTGGTTAATCCAATTAGACGCTCAAAAAATCCTCCGTAGTGGCTGCTACGAGCAGGATTGAACCTCCATGTAATGGAGTATTGATTAAAGAATTGTTTTACAGATGGTAAACTATGTAACTGTTTTAAATAATCAGATGATGCATGAAAGTAGGTGGCGTTATCTGAGTAAACAACAGAAGGGACACCACGTCTACCCATGAAGCGGCGGAATGATCTCAAAAAAGATTCTGTGCTATTGTCTAAAACGAGCTCGAGATGGACTGCTCGAGTCGTTGCACAGGTAAATAATACGATATAACATTTGGTGGTAGCTGTTTTTGAAGTTTTAATTATAAAATGACCTGTCAGGTCAACTCCCAAAATAGTAAATGGCTTAGTGTTAATAACTCTTACTTTAGGCAAAGCAGCCAGAGGGGCAGACCTAAAGTGAAGAGCTTGCAAACGTTTACACAAAATGCATGGTCTTGTGACCTTTTTAATATTAGTTCTCATATGGGAAAAATAATACTTTCTGCGTATTATTAAAAGGAGCTCAGAGGTTCCTAAATGATGAAAGGACATATGGGTGTCCCATATGATGAGTTTTATCAAATGATGATTATTTGGGAGTAAATAAGGAAATTTGGTGTCATAAGGTAGGAAGGAGTTTCCTAACCTTCTATCACACCTGAGTATACCATTTACTAATATTATATTAAGTTGTTTACACAACTGTGTAAGGGGTTTTTTATTTTTTAAACAATCTATTTCAGACTGAAAATGTAAACTTTGCATAAATTTGATCCAATATGACTCAGAAATTTGTTTCTCCTCAATGGAGAGTTGATGGGAGAATTCAGGTTTTATAATTGATTTATTTAAAGGGGATTTATTTACAGAGTTTTTCAAATTTGTTATGAACCTGAATACTAAAGCTGTTATTTTTACAATTTTATTATAAGATGAATAATTCTCACTGTTCAGTATACTTTCAACAGGAGTAACTGTCACAGCTGAGATTATTAAATTTTCTTCTTCATTTTGTGAAGAGGAAGGATGTTCCCTCCAGACTGGCCAGTCTGAGGGATTTAAGAGCCAAGTTGGACCTGATGTCCATAAATCAGAAGCTAAATATTTACAATCTGACCCGCGGGAAGCAAGGTCAGCAGGGTTATCGGAAGTAGGGACGTATTTCCACTCTATAGAGGGAACGTTTTTCCGAATCTCGTCCACCCTGTTCTGGTTAAAGGTGGGGAGTTGTTTTTGGGAGAAAATCCACTGCAAGGTGACTTGACTATCACACCAAGCATATATTTTCTCAAAATTTAATATGTTTTCAAACGTTTCTAATATAAATTTTAACATGCGAGATGATAATAGAGCTCCCATAAGTTCTAATCGGGGAATGGAAAGCTCTTTAATGGGGGATACTTTAACTTTTGATAATAATATTTTTGAAATGGGTGTTGAGTCTGCACAAGAGACTACATACACCACAGTACCGTATGCAGAGCCAGATGCATCGGAAAAAGCGTGGAGTTCCACATTAATTGAATATATAAGTTGCCTGGGCAATTTTAAGTTTAAACATTGTTCAAATTGAACCACAAGTGATCTCCATTCTTTTTGAAGATCATTGGGAATCTTGTGGTCCCAGTCAAGTTTTAATTTCCAAATTTTTTGTAAAAGCATTTTGCCTCTTATGACTACGGGTGACAAAACACCAAGAGGATCAAATGCAGAAGCAACATTATGTAATATTTTACGTTTGGTATTGGCTTCTGGGTCGAAGCTACGAGTGGGGTAAGACATGGTATCGGAAGAAGTATCCCATTCCATACCTAAAATTTTTAAGCAAGGTTCTTCTATGCCCAATTCTTTCTCTTGAAACATAGAAGTAGCGAGAGATGAGTTGGAAGCCCACTCTCTTAAATTTAAACCAGCCTCTGCAAATAAGGATCTGGTTTCAAAAAAATATTGTTTTATTTCCTCTTCGGTGTCAAATGTACCGAAGAGATTATCTACATAAATTTGTTCTAATATGGCATCCTTGTATGCCGTTTGGGATTTATTTACATGGTGATGGAGGCATGCTGCCAATAAAAATGGGCTACAAGTTGCTCCAAATAGTACTGATTTAAACCTATATGTTACTGTAGGCGATTGGGGGTCTGAGGGGTCTCTGACCCATAGGAAACGAGTTGAATCTCGATCCTTTTCTGCTAAACGAATCCCTAAGAAAGCTTTTTCAATATCTGAGGAACTTGCGTACTTTTTTATTCTAAATTTTAATAATAATTTTCCCAGATCTGTTATCAGAGACGGACCACTGTGTAAACAGAAATTTAAACTGGGATTATTGGATGAGCAGTCATAGACTAAACGAAGTTTAGTCGTAGAGGAATTTTTGCGCACCCCATGATGAGGTAAGTAATGTAATTTGGCTTCAGGATGGAGGGGGGTGGAAGGTTTTACTTCCTCGATGAAGTCAAGGGACAGCTGTTCCTTTATTACATCGTTATACGAGTTCAATAATTCGGGTTCAGTCCTGAGCCGTTTTAGTACACTATAAAGTCGACGTTTCGACAATGAATAATTATCTGGTAAAGTGGGATGATTTGTACGCCATGGCAATGACACTACATATTTCCCATTTATGAAGCGCAAATTTTCCTTAAATGATTCGAGGGTAGTTTTTTCAGCTAATGTAAACTGCTCATCAGGTAATATTCCGATATGGGAGAGAGACCATAAACGATCAAGGTCGTCTATGGAGTTTTTGTTATATTCCTCCTCTGTGATTACAGAAGGAGGGGGGATAGGGTCCTCAGCCGAGGAATTATTTATTTTTTCTATATTATTTACTAAAGCAGAATCAGTACTGGAAGCTTCAGCTGAAGCAGATAAAATATTTTGATCAATATTTTTAAGGGTGTGAGAGTTCTCACAAGTCTCAGTGGAGACAAAATTCATATTTTTTGTACTTTTCGAGGGGGAAATAATAATTTTTTCAGAGAGGTGATGTTCATCACCAACCTCAGTTGAGGCAAAATTCATATTTTTTGTACTTTTAATGGGGGAAACAATTTCACAAGCCTCGTCCGAGGCAGACAAAACCTTAAACCTATTCACTAAATCTAAATATTCCTCTTGGGAAAAATATGAAAGTTGATGCGCATTATTTACAACTTCCCCTCCCTCGGCATCTTCGAGAGGAGGTGAAGGATTTAAATTTAAAGAGTCCTCTGCCTCAGTTATAGAGAGGGGAGGATTTTCACTTAAAACTAATGGTTCTTCCTCCTCAATTATAGGGAGAAAGGAAGAATGATCAATATTTTTATGATTAGAATGGCTAAAACTAATTATAGGATCAAAAAATTGGACTTCGGCCCTAAAAGAAGATACAATAGTGACTTGAGAATCAGTGCCACTAGAAGCAAAGGGTAATTTGCCCCAAATAATATTACCTACATTGGTTTTTAACAAATTTACATTGTTTATTTTCTCATATGATTGGAGAAAATGGGGGAGGTTGTCGGATCCGAGGAGTAAGCCAATGTCCGTAATAACATCTGAAGTTGGATAAGGATTGGCAAGGGGGATACGGTATTGTCTGAGCATTTGTGTGGTCTTTACAAGCCCAGGTATTTTAAGATCGTTGGGAAGACGATCTACTATAACAGCAGATATGGGGATCACCCCCTCCTTGGTACTGATGTTTAAGGTGACCACATCATGTACTGAAGGAGTGCCCTTTTTGTTAATTCCGTTTATGGAGATGTTAACAGTGGAATGAGGGATACAGTTTAATATTTTAGCCACTGATTTTGATATTAACGAAAGTTGAGATCCTTGGTCGAAAATACTTCGAACCAAGATGGGTTTGTCTCCTTTATTTATTTTTAAATCCGCTATGGGAAGAGCTACACCGTGGCTCTGAGCCAACAAGGTGGAGGTTAAGTGGTTTGAAGCGGATTGGGGTACAGTTGTAACATACTCTGGTTTTTTATATTGGGGACAAAGAGCAGTATGATGTTCTGGGGACTGACAAGTATAACACTTTTTAGTGTTTTGGCAATCAGGTGTAGGATGGTTGGCACCTAAACACTTTCGGCACCAACGATGACTGTTAACTAATTGATTGCGAAGTTCAAGGGTGTTTAAAAGACTACAGTTGGCAGTGTAGTGACTGCTGTTACAGAAACGGCATTTTATAAAATTATTTTGACTATTGGGAAAGTTATTGTTATTATAATTATTGTTTGGCCGATTTTGATTGTTATTATAATATGGGAGTCTGTTTTGATGGTTAGGGGGGTTATTATTATTAAACCTATTAAAGTTGTTATTAAAGTTAGGTTTATTTTGGTTAGGTTGATAGTTTGATTTATTATTGGACTTGTGAGGTGGTGAGTTTACATTTGTATTTAATATAGTTGATTGTTTGGGTTTGGCCCCTTGTCCCTTCCATTTATTATTGGAAGGTGAAGTATGCTCAGATTTTTTAGGGGGATTTTTATTGTCCTTGTTGGATAATGTTTGACCTGATGCCTCTAAAACTGATAGGGCCTGGTTTAACATATCAAAAAGGAAATCAAGGGTCCAGTCTTTGCCGACATGTTCCCATTTAACTTTTTCTTTAATTTGTGAGGGCAATTTTTGGGCTGGGCCAGTAAAACACCCAAGATAGTAGAGCTAGTATCGTCATTGACGGTCATGCCCTTGACTTTTAAAGATTCGACATAGCAATGTACATCGGCTTTAAAAGCATACAAATCAGAGTATTCATACTTGGGAGGGGTTAATGTAGTTAATTTTAATATTAAGGTCTCCTTGACCTTTGCGGGGCTATCGAAATCCTTTTTAAGAAGACCTCGAATAACGTTGTAATTATCACCGGTGATGGCATAACCAGATACCATCTGTTTTGCTGTGCCTTGAAGGCAGTCCAATAATAAATCGAGTTTACTAAGGTCAGAATAATTCTGACTTCCGACATAGTTTTCAAATGATTCAATGAAAGAGGCATATTCCAAAATATTGCCACTAAAAGTAGGTAGTTTTTTAATGGGGCGTTTAAATGCTTCCGGCTCTCTAGGGGTAGCCGGAGCAATCGGTGATGTAGGACGCGAAGCTGGTCGCGAAGGTGGTTTAGTAAGTGTTTTAATTTGATATTTAATGTCATTAATGGTTTTTAATAGGTTGGTATGCCTTGAGTAATTCTCTTCATCATCGATCAGTGAATTCTCATCGTCCAAAAATTGGGCGATGTTATCGTCAATTTCAGCTAATTTAATATCTAACTCTTCTAAGTGAGTTATAGTATATTCTAAGTCCTTAATTTGAGTGTTTGGATCTAATAATTTATTATTGGCCTCGTTAATAGCCTTGGTAGCACGACTCCGTAATGTTTTACGTGATTTTTTGTGTGCCCCATAGACTTTGAGGTCACTATCTGATAGATCAGACATATGGGAAGCCATTTTTAATCAAAAATTTAAAAATATATAAAGAGAAAAAATGTGTCTTGAGACACTAAAATATTAAAATATTTAAATTTATCAGATTAAATGTTGATTTATAATCCAAGCACAGTATAGATTGTACAAGTAAAAATATTGTACCAGTACAAGCACTTGGTACAAAATATAAAATTTTTATATACATGAAAGAGTGTCTCGTGACACTAAATATTCAAATTGTATACTAAGTAAAAAAAAAAAATGTATATAATATCGGAATCACTCGTTGGATATGGAATACCTGTGTAAGTTGGACGAGGAATATATAAATATTAAATAGCAAATTTAATTTATGAGTATTATTATTATTAGAAATATTTAAAACTAACTTAATATTAAGTAATTGTGTTTATATTACACAAACGGATTTTATATAATAATGAAGCTTAAAATTATTTAAAAACGTATGTTTTTCTACATACAACAAGAGAAAATATTTTTTACTAATGTAAAAAAAAACTAAATGGGAGTTCAAAAAACTTTCAATGAATGAAAATATTTTTAATTTGAATATATATATATATTATTATATATATATATATATAATATATATATATATATATATATAATATATACTATATATATATATATATATATATATGATATAAATGGGTTTTAATAGGCCCACTAAAAAAGGTTTTATATTTTATAATATGTATATATATATTGTAGTTTTAAATATTAAAAATATTTTTACTAAAAATATTTTTTAAAGAAAATAACTGTAGTTTTATTTTATTTGATTTTATTTTAATTTTTTAAAGTTTTTAAAGGAATAATAAAAATTCCCCTAAATTGGGGGGAAAAATTTTAAAAATTCCCCGAAAAATTTTTACTAAATATTTTTATTGAGTGCCCTCTTATGGAGCCAATAAATTTGTATGTGAAGAACTGGAGACTTATGTCTCATGTAAGCTCCCACACAAAAAAAATAAAAAATATGTTTATTTAATATTTTGTTCAATGGTGAAAGTTGTTTAAGGGGAAAATTATGTTCAAGGATAATATATATATAATGACACGAAGTCACAAAATATAAAAATTTATATAAAAAACTATTATTAAAAAAATAGTTTAAAAAAGCGCCAAAAAGGTTGTTAAGTAAAAAAATGATTTTGAAATTTTTTATGAATTTTAGGGTTCGTGTGCCAAGTATTAAGGCACACAAAAGTTGGGCGCCACTTAAAATGTGGCGCAAATTAAATGTTTCTAAATGGGGGCGTGAGTTAAAGCACGTTGGGCGCCACTTAAAATGTGGCGCAAATTAAATGTTTTTATATGGGGGCGTGAGTTAAAGCACGTTGGGCGCCACTTAAAATGTGGGGATTATGACCTAGTCCCAGGTAGCTGGGCTAATGAAGACCAGATCACAAATTTAATCCACATTTATTCCTACTTCCAAACAAATCTCTGGCGCGGTACCACTTTCGCTCGATTAGTTTGGAAGTAGCCAATGAATAGTGGAATATAAATTTGTATATATATATATACCCGGTGGGTCTCGTGTGGACCAGAGGAATTACTATATATATATACAAGGGAATGAAGAATAAATATTGACTCTGTAATATACTGCTATATAGACCGAATGCCCATAAAAGAACCGAGTTTTATTTTTTGATGATTTTGGGGACGAAAAAGTTTTGTTGTTTATTAAATTTAAATCGAAATTTATTTTCAATATGTTCTTATTGAAAATTTACTGAGTTTATTTTTAAAGGTAAGTCGCTTTGATGTTTGAGATTATACTTTTCTATTACGAAGTTATTTCTGAATTTCCGAATATGTGTAACCACGTTATCGAACAAGATGTAGTATAATTTTTCGAAGTTGAAAAATATATATTTTCGGAAATGGACAAAGATGAAAAAAACTCTGTCAATTTCAGAGATAATGAACAATAATAACAAACAATATTCGTGGATAACGGTAACAATAAAGTTACTGCTAAGAACTTTCTATAACTAAATACTTACGAAGCAATTAATAATAAATAATATAATAATAATAATAATAATAATAATAAGTAATAATAATTAATAATAATAATAATAATATAATATAATATATAATAATAGTAATAATAAAATAATAATAATAATAATAAAATAATAATAATAAGGAATGATGATAAGGAAGCAGTATTTACTAACTACACAAAATTAAAATGATAGATAATTAATCAATTAATCAATAATAAAACTATTAATGGCAATGACTACCAATAATAATTATTATTTGTAGGAATAATCTTCGTTGAAGACACGAAAGTGTTTCAGTGAGAAGATGAATTCCGATAATAACTTTGCTTTTGTTCATCAATGAATCTAGTTCTTACAAAGAAGGCTAGAGGTCATTTAGAACGTACAAGCAAGGTTTAATAGAGGGAAGACTAATTATTACTAATAAACAGAGGTAAGGCCTCTGTCTAAGGGAACTAACTTGCTCCACCACCAGGGAACTAAAATTACCAAAACCACTAGTTACAATTTATCATGCACGGAAATTTGGAGAAACGCAATATGTTACACAATGTTTTGAAAACTCGCTATGTTTTAACCAATTAATTTTATTATTTCACGGCCAGAAATTTATGGATTATATAATATATATATACACATGGGAACCATCATAATAAGCGTTGTAATTTATAAAAATTATAATTTATACTTTATAAATATTAAATTTGAATATTTGAAGTGAACACAACGAAAATTACAATTCCGAACTGTTCACATTTATGAGGTATTTCTGAGACCGCGTGACATTGAAACCGCGTGACATTGAGGTCGCGTGACATTGAAGTCGCGTGACATTGAAGCCGCGTTGGAATTGAGGGCGCGTTGACAAATTTAAAAGAATATTTACCTCTTTCATTCTGTTTTACTTACTTTCTTTAACTTTATATTCACTTTACATTTATTATTGTTTATCCAATCTTTGAAAATAATAATTCTATAATTATCCCTTTATATTAAATTTTCTCAAATTCTTTTATTTTCCCAATTTTCCCCTTTTAGCGTTTTTGCTTGAGTACCCGAGTTTATTGTTGATGTGTAAAAAAATAGACAAAAAATAAGTATACATCACGTTGGAAAAAAAAGGGTGTGTGTAAATATCATACTTTTAAGCTTTACACCGGGAAAAAAGAGAGAAATAAAAAATAGATAAAAAACCTCGAAGATTCTTCCACCTATCAATAAAACTGGACATCTAAATTTAAGACGAAATAAAAAAGTTAGGTTGAAAGGTGATTGACGCGGATTTTTAATATTCAGTGATGAAAACCGAATGACTAAAAAAACGTGGGCCAATCGAATTTAATTCAACCTTGAGAACTATTCTAACAGAAGTACTCTAACATTGTATAGCAACTCGTGGGTCCACTATCAAAAATTGAATTATTCCAAATAGAACAACTCAATCAGAAGAGACTGATTTGCTATGCAATGTCAAAACACTTATCAAAAATTAAAATATAAACGAATCAAAAAAAAAACTATTGCCTTTTTACTAACAATATCTGCAAGGAGAGGAAGGGGGGCTGAATAGCCATTAGTGGGGTCCTATCGGTTTGTCCAGAAAAGGCGTAATAAAATGACATAACCTACACAAAATTCCTGAGATAACCATTTAATCGGAATGAAAGTTTCAATTTTTCCGCTGAGAATTTATAAAAAAAAAGAATTCATCAGCCCTGAATTAAACGTCGGTAAGACGCCTCCAAGATGGCGCGGAACCTCTAAAAATGATAGGGGAAGCTCACTTGAAGAGCAAGCTTCATCAAAAATTATTATGCTACTTTAACTGCATTAAAAAATGATCTCGTAGAATGTCTGATTCGACTCGGGATATAATCAAGAGGACAGAGTCTACTGTTGAGTGCAGTAATTAAGAATGAGATCCTCGCCACTTCCAATC
>JABUQX010076700.1:5000-22500 GCA_015478945.1 Trachelipus rathkii | reverse complement strand
CTTGAAAAATAGAGAACCCTCCATCAGATATATTTACATAAGTACAGTAATAATAATAATAATAATAATAATAATAATAATAATAATAATAATAATAATAATAATAATAATAATTAATAATAATAATAATTAATAAATAATAATAAAATAATTAATACATAGCCACCACCGTTTAAAAGACGTAATAATATAAATTAATAATATATATTAATAATAATAATAATAAAATAATAATAATCAATAATAATAATAAATAAATAATAAAATAAATAATAATAATAATAATAATAATAATAATATCAATAAATAATAATAAATAATAATAATAAAATAATAATAATAAATGCCAAATCACCGAATTTAAAGATCAGTAACAGTAGAATAGTAATAACAATAATAATAATTAAATAATAAATATAAATAATACTAATAATAATCAATATAATAAAAATCAATAATAATAATCAATAATAATAATAATAATAATTAACATAATAATAAATAATATAATAAATTAATATAAAATAATAATAATAAATAATAATTAAATAAAAATAATAATAATAATAATAATAATAATAATAATAATAATAAATAACAATCGTAATAATAATAATAATAATAATAATAAAAACTAATAATAATAATAAATAATATCACATAAATAATTAAATAATAAATAATAATAATAAATAATTAATAAATAATTAATATAATAATAATAAAAATCGAACTAATAATAATAATAATAAATAATTACAATAATAAAATAATAATACATAATAATAATAATAATAATAAATAAATAATAATAAAATAATAATAATAATATAATAATAATAATAAATAATAATAATAATAATAATAATAATAATAATAATAATAATAATAATAATAATAATAAACGACTGTTATTAATTAAAAACCTAACCTAATATGTACACACTTTTTGCGGAAGCTTCCTTACATTCACACAAACATACCGGTAAAAGCAAAAATAATAATAATAATAATAATAATAATAATAATAATAATAATAATAATAATAATAATAATAATAATAATAATAATAATAATAATAATAATAATAATAATAATAATAATAATAATAATAATAATAATAATAATAATAATAATAAACTTTCACGCCTTGCCCATACACTATTCTTCTCACACCTTTTAACCTTACATTCGTACTTTGACTCTACTCCATATCTTAACTTTACCGTAACTTTGCTTCCTATTCCTTCACAAACTCGGCAATTCAGTAACTAACTATAAATATTTACAAAATAAGACACGACCTGACACAAACCAATGGTAACTTAGTCACAAATAGTAACGTAACACTTCAATAACACGATTCCTAAACTCAACCCTGTAACCGTCTCTAAAAATCTACCTTAAAATATACTACGGCTTGTCTTTTTACATTTTCCTTCTCAACTCCTCAATCCTGATTTTAACGTTAATTCCTGCTTTTAATTCACATTATTCCACTTTCTGACCGGTTTTCATAAATATAGTAACAAAATAGCCGAAATCTTCCAATTTTAGTTTTAACTTTCCAAATAAAAGATAACTTACCCAGCTTTGGGGAATTGACGATCTTAAACTTTTACTTCCACTAAACTCAAATCCAGTGAGTTCCACGAACCAATTACTCAAAAATCACTTGGACTTTTTACTTTCTTTTTGAAGACACTTAAGATAATTCCGGTTCCACACACCAGTTTCTATAACCTTTCACTATCCTTGATAAACGAGAAATGAGCATTTTTCTAGGTCTGCGTACGCCGCTCTCAATTTAGGTGGTAGAATCAATATTCAATATCAATATCAATATCACTCCGCCATATAACTCCCCCTCCAAGATTGTGCAACAATCTTAAAAAGAAAAAAAAAATCATCGCCAACCTTCTACCTTACTCCATCCTTCCGGTTGATGCTCTCCTTCGTGCTTCGGTCCTTTTCTCATACTCTATAACCCTCCTCATTACATTTGGCTGTTCCGGTACCGATCCTCTCGACCTTGTAAACGGTGCCCTGTACAGATCCTCTGGTTCTGATGCCCTCCGTTCCTGTTGTCTAGCACTGGTACCAATCATCATAGCGTCCGGGACTTCACCTACTTCCATAAGCTCTTCATAAATCGATCTTGGCCTATATTCTGAACCCTCGGGGCTAGTCACCTCGATATTGACTTCTTCTACTTCCTCCACCTGATCTTCCTCGTGTGTCTCAAAGTCTGTATCTTGGTTCTCAGTAGCTACTACCTCCTGGTTTTCAATTGAACCTACTATCTCGTCTAAATCTGAATCCGTTTCCTCCTTACTCTCGTCGCTGACTCTTACTCCGAACGTGTAACTGTCTTTTGGGAACCCTATTGATTTCTCAAATGCTTCAATGTCAAATTCGCTCTCCTGGTCAATATCTACTCCTACCTCGTCGAACCAATCCTGTTGTTCACTCGTATCCACTGGTGAAAGTATCATGCTGACACTCTCCGTTTGGGTGCCTTTATTGTCTCCCACCTGGTCCTCTGTCTGCACCGACACGCTTCTTTTACCAGTTACCCCCTGTAATGCCATCTGTTTTAACAATCTCCATGCTTCCTTGATTTTTGCTCCTTGTTTCTTCGGTGTTTGTGCCTCCTGTGTTACTTGTCCAACCCATGGTACATGGACTATACCTTCTTCACGTACCTGTTCCATCCTTTCTATTTCTCCTTGGTATTCCTTTTTCTCCGGTTCCACCTCCTCACACTGGAAATACTGTCTAAGGTATTCCGGGGGATCCGCCCACACCTTTAAATGCGAGTAATGTACCCTAGCTACCTTTGTTTTTCCTTGTATGTCATACGACATTCCTCCGGATATGACCTTGGTGATTACAAATGGACCTTCATATTTCTTGCCTAACTTTTTGTCTAAACTCCTATCAACCGTGACAACCTTCCTTTTAACCCTTACTCCCACCGCATACGGTAACCAGTTAGGGTGTCCTTCCCGCCATTTTTCCTGTTGACTCCTTGGGATTGGTATCACCCTTCCTTTTTCATGCCTTTCCACCATTAGTTTTTCCTCTGGGGACATTCCCAACTCCGTATGCTTCGTACCATTGTAAACTAGCACTGCCCTTGTCAATGAAGTATCCCAATCGGCACCTTCTTCCATGATGTTCCTTAAGAACTCGGCAAAAGTTCTATTAGCGCGTTCCACAGCCCCGTTACTTGCTGGCTTGTAAGGACTGCTGTAGATGTGTCCAATACCGTAATTCCGCAACATTTCCTCGAACCTGCCACTCCTAAACTCTACTCCGTTATCCGTCAGTACCTTGTAAGGCAACCTCACAAAAGCCGGTAACATTTCGCACTCGAAAGCGTCAACCACACTCTTTGCCGATTTATCCCTTAGGGGCTTCACCATAGCCCACTTACTGCAATGATCTATTGCCACCAGACATGCCACATTCCCTTTCCTTGTTTTCGGCATCGCCATTACATCTACTGCCACCAGCTCGAAGGGGTTCTTGACCTCTATTTTCCAAATGGGCGGAAATATCACCTGGTGGTCAATCTTATACAATTGACACTTTGGGCACGTCCGACATACCTCCTGCACCACCGATGAAATCCTTGGATGCCATACGTGCCTGGATACCAGGTCCAACAATTTGTCTCTTCCAATGTGCGCCATGTTCCGGTGTGTTATGACACATACGCTCACCACCTGTTTAAATCCAATAACTGCACTAGCCTGTCCTGGTCCCATCTTCTTTACTAAGATTGACCTGTTTATCAAGAAGTCATCCCGGTACCTAAAAATTTCCTTGAATAGTGTATCTTTTTTTTGTTAGTGTCTGTTTCTTCTGCACCTTTTCCTTCAACCTCCTTACCACCTCTGACCTTTCCTGAAGGTCAATAATGTCCTGTGCCGACAGTACATTACCCTCTTTTTCACCTTGAATTGTTACATTATATGCGCTCACCGTTGCAAGAAATGAATCGCTCACATCATCTGCGTCATCTCCATGACACACTATTCCCTCACCAAAGTCCAATGCCGCTTCTACCTCCACCAGGTAATTCATCCCTAACAACATACATGCTGGAATAAACCCGTCCGGTATCACCACCAATGGAAACAACACCCTTCTGTAGCGAGTGCTAATTTCCACTTCCACAGCCTGATTACATTTCACAATGTCCTGAGCCACTCCGTTTAGTACCAAATCTACTTCCCAGCTCCTTAAGATATTTCCAAAATTGTTTAAATCGTCAACCACACTTTTCTGGATCAGGCTAATTACAGCACCCGTGTCCAAAAATGCGCACTTGCGCACTTCACCAATACAAACTTCTTGCCAAGTTACTCCTCTCAGTATATGATTGCAACTTAACCGGGACTCATGCTTTCTTTCCTTCATCATTAAGTTAATTCCTAGTTCTTCATTCGTACGGTCGATCTCTGACTCCTCTAACTCCTCTTCTTCCTGCTGTGATTCCTCCTGGGTTGGACGCTCGTCCACCATAGCGTTTTCGGTACACCTATTGAACGTACCATCATCCCTCAAAGGGTTAAAGTGCGTTCCACCCCGCACCTGTATGTGAACGTTTTTCAAGTCGTTTTCCTCTCTCACCCTGGGTCCAATATACTTTACAGAACAGCACGTACCATGGTGCAACCAGACTATTACCCTAAACAAGTCACTTGCCACCAGCAATACCTCCGGTATTGGTTCTCTACCAGGTAATCGTAATGCCTTTAAATACTTCAGCATCTTCTGTTGTCTGCCTATTCCATATAATTTCTGATTGTCTCTTAAAGTGGTTGCTAAGTTGTCTCTTAAAGCCTTGTGATCCCTTTCCAGGTTCCTAACCTGGGCATTCTCCAAAACGACTTGCAAGCTGACAAACAGTGCGTCTGCTCCACCGGGGACCTCCTTTACTATGATTAACCCTTTTGGCAAAACATCCAGATCTACCGGTGCTTCACCCTGATCATCCCTCCTGTTACACCTGGACCATGCATCTGCGAAGATGTTCTCTTTCCCCGGGTAGTATTGTATCTCAAAACTGTATTCACTCAAGTCGTCCAACACTCGTGCTAGCTTACTGTCAACTAACTTCATCTTGTGCAGGTAAACTAATGGCCGATGGTCCGTAAATAAAATAAACTCCTTGCCCAGTAGAAACGGCCTGAAACTTTTAATACCCCACCTTATCGCCAGGGACTCCCTTTCAATGGTTGACGCATTCCTCTCACACGCATTGAAAGAGTGCGAATTAAAGGCTATAACCCTCCTTTCATCACCTTGTTTTTGGCAAAGACCAGCTCCCATACCAGAACCACTGGCATCCACAAACAATTCCAGCTTGTTCGCTCCTTCCGAAAAGTCAGGGAACGCCAGTTCTACCGATTCCTTCATTCCCTCTTTTAATCCTGTAAATGCCTTCACTCTTTCCTCCGTCCACTCAATCACATCTTTTCGTCTGCCTCCCGTTAGTGCATTAAGGGGTGCTGCCACTTCCGAACAGTTCTTTATAAACTTCCTCTGAAAGTTTATCATGCCCAGATACCTTCTTAACTCTCCAACAGTGTTTGGCCTCTCCAGTTTATCAACCTGTTCTACAAACTCCGGAAGCTTCCTGATCCCAGTTCTACTGATTATATGTCCAAGAAACTTTACTTCTTTTTGCACCCAACTACATTTCCCAACTTTGATCTTTACGTTGGCCTCACAAAACCGTTGTAGTACCTTGTCTATCAGCAGCAAGTGCTCCTCAAAACCTTTTGACATTAATAACACATCATCCAAGTACACCACCACCTTATCTTTACTAAATCCCGTCATTATCCTTTGCATTTCTCGCTGAAACGCTGCCGGACCGTTCTTTAAGCCAAAGCTTAATCTTTTGAACCGGTACTGTCCGCTCACCGTGGAGAAAGCCGTGAAGTCTCTACTATCCTCTGCCAGGTTCATTTGATAGTAGCCCTTAACCAGATCCATGCTAGTAAAGTACTTAACCCCGTGACATGCGTAAATAGTTTCCTGAATATTCGCCATTGGAAATTTATCTGCCTCCGTAACCTGATTTAACCTTCTATAGTCCACACATAGCCTCAGTGTACCATCCTTTTTACGGATCGGCACCACTGGTGAACTCCATTCCGCTGCGCAAGGTTCAGCTATGTCTTTCATACATAACTCTTCCACCTGCTGTTCAATCTCCTGGTTGGTTTTCTGATCAAATCTCCTAGCTCGTTGGTAAATTGGTGTGTAATCATGCAATCTAATCTTATATGGGGTCATCGCAGTTTGACTAACGTCCGCATCACTCCTGCTAAAAGCCATTTTGTTTTTCCACAACACCTCCAAAACCTGTTCGATCTGTTCTGAATGTAACTCCTCCATGAATTTAATTTCGTCTTTCAACTTTTCCTTCGTCCATTCTTGTTCATCTCCTCGTTCTGTCACTTCCCGTACCGTTGTATTTACTGTACATGTTGTAACCCCATACTTCCTTAATTTATCCTCATCTACTAGCAAATGTGCTATTCCTATTTGTTCACCTGTGTTTAACTTTAAGGACCCCGGTATTAATTTCTTTAACAGTACCGTACCTTCCTCCTCATTCCATTTCACCAAACCGGGTAAAACCTTAAATCGGTGGTTATATCCCCTTTTGCAATCTTCTCTACCTTCTACCAATAGCTCCTCCGGTTTTGCACGGTACTGCCCTTCATTACTCCTTGGTTTGACCTGTTTTGACTTCCATTTCACCTTAACTGGTACCCAGTTATTCTTATCAATCACAATTGTCTCCGTTGTATGTACCGGAATCCTTGTTACCGTTCTTATACAGTTTTCAGTTCCACCCATTACGTATACTTGTTCTCGTACACCATTATCACCATAACGTCTAATTGATCCATCCCTAATGTCAAACTTTATGCTATTTCCCACCAGGAAAGGCATACCTAACATTACTCCTTCCTTTAAGTCCTCAAGAACCAGAAATTCCAATTGTCCGTACTTAATGCCATCAATAGTGACCTCCAAGATCACTGTTTGATGAGACTCTACACTCTGTTGAGGATCACCCAGACCTCTCAATCTCATTTCCTTGCTTATTACCGTCGGATTCGGAATCTTCCCGAGCTCCTTTTTCCCTATCAAACAGTATTGGGATCCCGAATCTACCGCTGCTAACATTTCCACACCATCCAATTTTACGTTAAACTTTATCAGAGATGCAATCTTCACACTGTCAACACCCATCATTCCTGTATCACCCGTTGTATTGTAAACTCCGGACATTATTTCCATAACATCCTTTTTCTGTCTCCTTTGTATACGTTGGGGCAATGACCCAATCACCCTTCCACCTTGACCTGTAACAAACTCCTCTGCCTCCGGATTCATTATCCACCTGTCCTGAATAACCGGGGCCTCCTGTTTATCTATCCCTGTTGTGGCTGGCTCCGACACGTCCCGGCTGATGGCGGAGCAAGTTCGTTTCCCGAACTCGTTGTTTTCCTTTTCTTTTTTAACTCCTCTATTTCTTCCCTCATTGGACAAGAATCACGCCAGTGTCCGATCTCCTCACACAAGAAACATTTTCTTTCCACTACTCTCTGAGTCTCTTGTCCCTGTTCGTTGTTTTCACTCCTACGTTGGAATCCTTGTCCTCTTCTTATTGGACAATCCATCAGTCTATGCTCACCGCTCCCGCAAGCCAAGCACCACCCATTAAACCGCCAGCAGTCACGTTTCATGTGCCCAACCCTGTCACAATGATGGCACCTTAACCCTGGTCCACTATTCGGTCCACCAGACCTTCTATCATATTCCCTTGGTCCACTACTACGTTGTGGTGCCGGTTGTCCATACCGCACCCTGTCTGCATACGTCCTTTTTTCTTCTCCTTGAGGGATGGCCGCCCATATCGGAATTGTATCAGCCTCCGGTTCCGTGTTTTCATCCAGTTCGTCCTCATCACGAGCCCAGTTCACCATATCTTTCCATCTCACCCTCAGACTTTCTTTTTCGCCTCCCATCCGTAACTTAAATCGTCTTGCTATTTTCTTGGGCAGGCATCTTATAAATTGCTTTTTCAGTGTCTCTTTATCTCTTTGTTCTTCGTTAGTTGCAGCCTCATAGGTTGTCTGCATCCGTAATGCAAATTCAGCGATTTTCTCCTTCCTCTTCATCTCCATTCTCCAGAACTCCTTCTGGAGATCCATGACCTCACTATCCTTTCCCTCCTTGCACCAGTTTCTCAACCTTGTGACCACAGTGACATATTTCACCTTAGCCCTGTACATGCTGAAATACATCCTTAATGCTCCACCTTCCAAAAAGTTCCTTAATTCTACCACCCATCTGTTTTTGTCACTTCCGAGCTGCTCCTTCGCATAGCGCTCGAAGTCTTCAATGAAGGCATCGAACGTTTGGACCTTTTCTTCACCGTATTTCAATGGCTTCACCGCCTTAATATTTGCCCTGCTGTAAGTCCTCATCACTTCTAGCAGTTCACCTGCCAAAATAATGAGAACCCTGTTTACAGCCAAGTTTGACTCCATTCCTGATTTCTCTAGTTCCACTAGCCTTTTCAACCATAACTGTCCTCCTTTATCCACTTCGCTTTCAACCTCCGACTCCACTTCTGTTACCGTGCTCTCATCACACGTATACTTCCTTACTGGTTGCTTCCTCCTTCTATTTTTCCTCTTCCTCCTTCTTATATCGTCACTTTCGTTATCCCTTTCAGTCTTTCTTTCAAAAATTTCATCTTCTGTTTCGTCATTAAGCTCATTTCTATATTGTAGTGCATATTGCACCCTTTGTTTACTTTTAACCGGATCCTTGTTTCTCACTGATTGATCCTTATTCACTTTATCGTCCTTCCCTTTATCCAGTTCTATCACCGGGTTTTCACCTTTGGGTACCTCCAAGACCTGCAAACAGCCCCTCATTATTGCCGCTACCTTCTCTCTATCTACATTCTTCGACTCCTCTATCAAGGCCACCTGGAGTCCTTCCAGATATTCCATAACCTTGGAACCTCCACAAGCCTCATCTTTCTTACCCTCTTCTTCAGTCCCCATCATGAATCACCAGGACTATCACCAGGACGTATAAAAAAAAATACACTAACCTATATAAATAAAAAAAAAATTATCACCCTGTGGTGTGTGTGTCACGTACGCACATATCTGCCCACCCAAGATTTTTTTTTTTTTTTTCCTATTTCAGGCAAAAAAAAAAATTTTATCAAAAAAAAAATTTCAGTATCGAATCACCCTGCCTCAACCTGTGACCCAATCAGAGACTGCTCGAAACGGCCACCAAAAATATGTAGCCGGGTACACTAATCAGTCTGAGCCACCATACACGCGGGAGGTCTACAAGGTTCTACAGTCTCCAACTAGGGTCCAGGAATAAGACAAACGGGTTTTTAGTCATATATTTACAGTGCATAAACAAAATAATAATAGTATAAATCAATCGTTATCCCACAAAATAAGATCCTACCGGGCTAGCCACTAACTCCCACCAAAATCAATAAGTTAAGTAAATTGAATAATATATTATAAATCCCTAAAATATCAATAAAGAAAATAACTCCAGTAATATATCAGTAAATGTTCACGAATATCAAACATAAATAAATTAGAAAAATAAACAATAATATCTGTGACGATCCGTATGGTCACTAAACAACCGGCAAACTGTCTGACCAGTATAACTAGAACTCAGTATTGAATTATTAACAACACCGTGAATTTATTATAAGTAAAAGGGTCACTGAGTCATTACACCCTCTCAACTGGGTCACTTAATTACAGTTACAAATGTTAAGGGAACTTTATGTCTTAGGGAAAATGAAAAGTTAAATAGGAGCTTCCCCTTTTGTTCCCCGTGAAGGTGCAGGCGATACACAGGCACCTCCCAATCCAGGTGAGGTGGGGAACGTACACTCAGGCAACCCTCCCGAATCCAGTGAAGGTGGGGAGTACACTTGGTACCCTCCCAATCCAGTGGAAATGGGGGAGTACACTCAGGTTACCTCCCAGATCCAGAGCGAGGTGCGGGAGTAACTCAGGTACCCCCAATCCAGGTGGAAAGCGATCCAAATAATAGTCCGAGTTAGAATCACTCTCCAAATGAAAGCCCAGTATAAATCCTTCAGTTAATGGCCAAGTTTTCCGTTAAAGCCCCTCCGCGATAAAACCTTCCAGGGCGATTGGTGGCGGTACAGTCAAAGATATTGTTGGAGTTGGGGAGGTGGCGACGGGTTCGACGAGAAGGAGCGGTGAGAAACGCCCTGTGCGGATAGTTTGATTCGAGGCCTGACAGTCAGAGTTGGGAGGGAGGTTCATTCCGATACTCCATAGATGTACTCCTGAACTCAAAACTTAAGGTTCTGCATGATTATTCCTCCACGCTACATGACAATCGGCTGGCTGGATTCATTTGGATTTTCTTGAGGGGCGGAAGTGCGGGCTCTGGTGCCGTTGGGGCCAGTAGAGGTTGGGCGGGAGTTGGGAGTTGCAGATTCGTCGTCTCTTCAGTTGCTTATGAGCAATCACTTACGGTCGCCCCGTGCGTATTCACACACGTTGTCGGCGGACACGGTGAGGAGCTTTTGGCGGCCGGCCGGGAACGCCTAGCTCCCGAAGGCCATCGGGGGATGATGCAGGTTTCTGCAGACCCAAGAGACAGTGTGTGAGAGGGAGCCGCCTGGACACATGTATGGGCTGGCCCAAGACTGAAAGCCTTCCGGCGAATTTCATCAGCTAGCAGTGCTGTTGGTGGGTCGTGAAAGCCCGGGGAGCATAGCAGGGATACAGGTATGTGGTCTAGCTGGGATACGGGTTGGAACTGAGCAGTTTCTTCCACTGATGTTGCAGACTCCTCTGAGGCAGGCGCCTGCTTAGGGTTGGGGCCAGGTTTCAGTTAATAAATCCCTCCGGGTTGGGCCAGGTTTCAGTTAATAAATCTTTCCGGGTTGGGGCCAGGTTTCAATTAAATAAATCTTTCCGGGGTTTGGGCCAGGTTTCAATTAAATAAACCGTCCGGGTGGGCCAGTTCAGCACAAAACCCAATTATAAATCCGTCCGGCGGTTGGGGCTAGTTATCAGTTGAAACCGATATAAATCCGTCCGGGTGGGGCTAGTTATCAGTTGAAAACCCTAATAAATCCGTCCGGGGTTCGGTGCTAGTTATCAGCTATTGAAACCCGATTATAAATCCTCCGGCGTTGGGGCCAGTCTAACAGTTAAAAACCCGCATATTAAATCCGTCCGGGTTGGGGCTAGTTACTCTCTTAACCCGCTCCGGACTACAACCCGACACTATTAAATCCGTTGTCGCGGGTTGGGCTCAACTTTCGATACTACAATCAACCGATAGTAATATACAATATATTAATCCTTGTGTTTGCTCTCTCCCGGTTTGGTTCCCTAGCTGTTGGGGAACATTGACGATCTTAAAACTTTACTTCCATAAAAACCAAATCCAGTTGAGTTTCACGGAAACCAATTTACTCAGAAAATCACTTGGACTTTTACTTTCTTTTCTAAGACCAATAAGAGATATCCGGTTGCCACACACCAGTTTCTATAACCTTTCACTATCCTTGATAAACGAGAAATGAGCATTTTCTAGGTCTGCGTACGCCGCTTTCAATTAAGGTGGTAGATTCATGATATCAATACCACTCCGCCATAATTATATATATATAATATATAATATATATATATATAATATAATAATATAATAATATATAAGTATATAATATCATAGTATATACTATTAGATAATATACTATATATCATATAAATATTATTATATATACTTATATTATATATAGTTATATAATTATATAATATAATATACATATATTACTATATATATATACTATAATATATATTATATTATATATATTATATATATATATAATATATATATATATATATATATATTAATTATAAATATGTAATACTATATATATATATATAATATAGTATATATATATATATATAATATTATATAATAATATTATAAATATATATAATCATACTCCCCAGGTAAGTACGCTACCTCTGCACATCTCAATAGATCAATGCATCTCGTATGAACGCCGTTAATCCATGATTAAGTACCCAAGAAACTCCACGATTGTTATATATATGAAGTTTTCACAATTAAAAACCCGTTCACCTATAATCTATCTGACAGAAACGGGAGAGGAATACATTATTTAAAACTTAAAAAGAAATTACGGATAAAAGATCTGTAAATGGAAAAGGAGGCAATGTTTGAAAACAAAGAATGTGTAATAGTCGTCTGTTCTGTATCTACCTACTGTTGAATTTGTTTTTTTTTTAAAGTAGAGGTCACCAAGAATGGGGGGAAAAGCACCAATTAAAGAGGGGATTTGATGGAACAGGTGGACTTCTATAAAATATTTTGGTGTTTTTTGTTTTTGTTTTTTTGTTTTTTTTGTTTATTGTTTTGAACCAGGTGGAATATTTTCCAGAGTCTATTCATCGGAGTTCATATCCTTTTGTAACGTCGAATCATCAAGATTGCAATACGGAGAGATTGGAGTTTCCTCTTTAATGCAAGAGAAGATTGTTTTGACTGTGTTTTAAATGGCAGTTGTGTTAGCATTAATGTATTGGCACTCTTTCTTCAAATCGCAATATTTTACAAAAAAACAAAATTATAATATGTTAAGATCATTGAATTTTTCTTATTGTATATAGTTATATAATATATATTATATATATATACTATATTATATATTATATATTAATATATAATATATATATATATATATATACTTATAGATATAATATATAGTAATATATATATTATATGATATTATTTATAGATATTATATATATATATATATATATATATATATATATATATATATTACTACTTTACATATATAATATATATACATTATATATATATATATTTTATAGTATATATATAATATATATATATATATATATATATATATATATATATATATAGATAATAATATATATATTAATATATAATAATATATATATAAATATATATTATGATATTATTATATATATATATATATATATATATTAGTATATATATATATATTATTATATATTATTATATATATATATATATATATTTATATATATATATTTATATTTTTACATTTTATTATTATTTTACAAACACTTAATCCCGCTTAAGCGGGGTATGTTACGTGCAGCTTCCCTAATTCATATTTACCTTCATCTCAGCCCTCCCCGCCGCTCCCTTACATTTCTATCTCTCGCCATACCGCCTACCCTTCCTCCCACCCTCATCCCTCTCTCTTCCAGCATTTCCTTTATTCCATCCATCCACACCTTCTTGGTCTCCCCCTTCCTCTCCTTCTTATCCCCTCCGCCTCCCAAACTCTCCTAACCACCCCTCTGTTCCTCCATTCTCTCCAGATGTCCAAACCATCTTAACATTCCCTTCTCCGCTCTTCTCACCAAACCATTCTTCCAATCACATCTCTCTCTTATCACCCTATTCCTAATCCTCTCTCTTTTACTAACCCCACATACCGCTCTCAACCCTTTCATCTCAAACACCACTTCCAACTTCTTCCTGGACCTAGCATTCAACCCCCATGTTTCACACCCATATAGTACCGCTGGAACACAAATTTTTTCAAACATACTTATCTTAAGTTTATGTGATAAATCCCCCCCTTTCCATAATTCCCTCAGACCACTCAATGCTCTCATTCCTTCTCCTACTCTGTGATCTATCTCTTCCTTCATCCATCCTTCCTTACCCAAATCCATCCCTAAATATCTGAAAACCTTTACTTCTTCTAATACTACACCTCCTACTCTAATCATGCGTAAACCCCATTCCCCTCATCTGTTTCCTCCTCCTCAAACACTACCACTTTACTCTTACCTGGATTATCTTAAGACCCTTTTGTCCACACACTCTCTTCAACTCCTTCACCAATACTACAGCATTTCTGATTCTGTCGCAGGTAGGCGTGAGTTATCATCCGCACAATAGTATCATTTCAGCGTCGCTCAGTGCTATCACCCCTATCCATCGAATTCCACCCCTTCCCCTCCGCTCATCATCCTTCTGCAGACACTTCTCCATAAATAAGTTATTGAAAAAGCCAAAGAGAGTTAGCAACATCCCGTCTCAACCCTCTCTCTTACCCAAAACATCTCACTCTCCCCTCTATACTCTCACCACAGGCATGCTGGCTGTAACTAGGTGAAAAGCCCTAATTACCTTTTACCTAATTACCCCTACTCATATTCCCCCAGCACCTTCCATATCCCCCTCTTCATCGTCTATCATATGCCTTTCTTCCAGATCTAAAAAACACCCATACACTTTCCCTTCCCTCTCTATACCTTTCTCCACAAGCATCTTCATTGTAAATACTTGGATCCCAATATATATATATATTATAATATATATATATTTATAAGTGTATATATATACTATTAGTATATTAGTATTATATATAGATAAGAAATTATATATTATATTAATATAATATATACTTTATATATATATAAAAATATATTAATTTAGGATATTAGGTAGTGAAAGGAAAAAGTTTCAAATTTTTTTTTGTTGAAAAATTCAATTAAACTTGGGCGAAAAAAACAAATTAAAAAATTAGACAAATTTTAATTTAAAAGGATTGTCGTGTCCGGAGCTAGTATTATATATATAATAGGTTATTATTATATATATGGAAGTATGTTTAGATGATGAGTATGTATATATATATATATATATATTAATATATAAGCCTATATATATATAATATATTAAAAAATTAGATATATATATATATAGTATGAATATATAGGCTATATTATATATATATATATATAATAATATTAATATATATATATATTATATATATATATATATATTTAATATATAGTATAAATATAATATATATATATATATATATATATATATATATATATAAGTATAGGTATATATATAATATATATATATATATATATAATATATACATATATATATAGTTATAATTATATTATATATATATATTTATATATATATATATAGTATATATATAGTAATATTATATATATTATATTATAATTATATATTATATATTATATATATATATATATATATATATATATATATACATAGTAATAATATATTATATATATATATATAGTATATATATATATATATATTTATATATATATATATATATATATAGTAGATATATTATTATATAATATATATATTACATATATATATATATATATATATATATATATATATATTAATAATATATAATAATATTAATATATATTATAATTATATATATATTATATATATACTATAATATATATAAATATATATTATATATTATATATATATATATTTATGATATTATTTATATATATATATTTGTGTGCCGGCGAATCTGGAATAGTTTGAGAAGCATTGGTAGTGTGTAAAAGGAAAGGGGTTTTGGAAAAGTAAAACGAGATAAGAGTAAGGTCTATGGTGCTGATGAGGACAGTCCTCAGTGTAAGTTTGTAGATGGTGAGCAGCGTGGAACAAGTGTTCGGTTAAATATTTAGTGTTATATGGTGTGGATGGAAGAGGATAACATGTAGATTGCAGACAGTGTCAGTCAGAACTTAGTTTGAATGGCTAGCAGGTGGGCGCGTGCAAAATTAAAACTGTTGTGTGAATGTAAAGGTACTATAGGTCTGTTAGTGCTGCAGAGTCTTAATTGACGCGTATGTTGTTACCTGTGTATTGCTATAGTAGTGAGACTATGGTCTGGAATAAGAAGTATAGATCTGAAATTCAATTGTTCAGAGGCCAATTCTTACGGGGCATTGAAAATTGTGAGCAGAAGAAGTTGATAAATGAGGAATGACATATTAGAGAGTTTGTGTGGTGTGAAGAGGGTAAACGAGAGAATAAATGAAAGATATGTTGAAGATGGTTGGGTCATTGTGGAAAGGATGACATGATATGTCGGTTTTTAAAAGCAGATGTTAAGTGGCGAGCTGTGTGAAACCCGACTGGGAGATTGAAGAAAAAGTTGATTGAATCAGTAAACGAATGTCTGAAGGAGAGACAATGTGAGTTTGGCAGAGCGAGAATAAAGGTGCATAATAAGAGAGAATTGTGGCTGGGTTTTGTGAGGGGTATGGTTGTGGCCCACCATGGGTCATATGGATGAACCCTACACTGACGATTTACCCATAGTGAGGTCTGTCGCAGTCCCTGAAGCTATAGGGTGGGATTTTCTGACTGGACGAGATCGCTTACTAATTAATGGAAACAAAGGGGTAAGGGCTTGGCTTTCTTTTCAACTTGTTGTTATATTCTTCTACTGCTTTTCTTTTCTGATGCTTGTTAGCGCACCTTACCACCAGTCTTGGGAGACAGTAGATGAAGAATTCATATATATGCTTTTGATAGATAATATTATAGATATTTAAATATAGATATATAATATATATATTAAATATATATCTTTTATATATATATAATTATAATAATAGAATAATAATAAATCAGATCATGTGAAATGTAAAAATTATATGCCCTAGAGCACACTAATAAAACTTTATTAAGTACTAAACTCTACTTATATATATTGCATATCTACCTCTATTATATGTTGTATTAGCTGTATTTTAAAATGCTTAAATTACCCTACAAAGCATCTTGGCGAACGATATGTATAGGATAATAAGTAATTTCAATAAAAATTTGTTCCCGACACCAAAAAAAAACCAAATTATTTTGGCCTTTGTCTTTTATTTAAAAACAAAACGTCCGTGCCTTTCTTCTTAGTTTTTTATAAAAATATAACAACTTTTTTTTATACATCCACTGAACTCACTCCCTATATATATATATAGATATAATTCATACAGAGTATTTGACTATTTATTAGTCATACTATTTAGCTTTGATACTATATACTATATTATCAATATATATAATTTAAATATATATATATATAATATTATATAATATATATGGTCAATATAGTATAATTACCTGATACTATATATATATATATATATACTTATTAGGTATAATATATATAGCTATATATTATTATATTTGTATATATATATTATTATTATATATATTATATATCATATATATATATTTAGTATATATATATACGCATGTATTTATATAGCTGATATTACAATATATTAATTATGATATATAATATATATCATGTGGGCGGCTCGTGGCCTGTGGCAGGTTTTGCGCAACCACCATTTATATAACAACTTGGCATGTTAGTGGTGCAATTATTTGATTATTTTTTTATTCTTTTAAATTTTTTTAGTAGGATTAAGTATTAAAGAAATTTAAATTGCATCTTTATATTCTATTAACAATCCAATGATTATTATTTATATCCCGA